>OZ024691.1:11403408-11517958 GCA_964016905.1 Perithous albicinctus | reverse complement strand
CGCATTTTTTCACGCAGCCTGCCACGATAATTTTCGTTCACCGGTTTTGTACGACTATAAAAACGAAATCGCATAAGGACACGATAGTGTACTCTGCTACTGATGTACTTATGCTCACTATATGGGGTACTTCCGGGGCAGGTGGTCACCTGGATAAGATGGCCAATTATTATAACCTTCGGTTATTGCAGCCTGACGCACTTTTTGACATTAAGGTTTTTATGTTATTAACAACTTTTAAGCACGTGGATTATTCTTGATTATACGTAAAAGAACGCCAAAAATAAGAGATGATGTTTTGATGGAGCAGACTTTTTTATCTCTGTTATAACGCCGGGGGCTAGTATCTTAGATACTTATGTATAAATAAATTGTTTTCTTTATTTGTCTTGTCAACGTAGGCTATGTAAATTCAGTTCTGAAGTTCTTTCAGATGTTAGGTTGCACGTATGAGCCTCGGTGACTAAGTTTGTGTAAGACGATTGTCGCAAACATGTGTATTTATGTTACAATACGTTATAAGTAATTATTGACTGTTATGGCGCAGTTCCTAATGTGTCGAACGCTGTTTTCTTGAAAGGTATGTTTAGTTCGCCCAAGCAAAAGTCTGTTAAAAATCCCAAATGACACTCCAAGGCCCTGACTTTTCTAAGTCCCCATAAGTTCCCCAGGGCCTGATTTTTCCTAAGTCCCTACAATAACCTCCCTCCAGCGCCTGATTTTTAAGTCCACGAGACCCCCTTCCAGTTTTTCGATGTCCATCATCGGAGCTCCCTCCAAAGAACAGAACAAATTTACACAACTCCGAAAGGAAATGCGATTATCCGGGCATGGGGGGTTCGTGCGCGAAGCCCCCTAGTAAAATATAAATTATTTTAAACAATTAAGCATATAATTAGAATTCAATATACTGATCCAATGCTTTTAGTATTATCATTAGGTAGTTATGTACAACTATATATTAAGTTTACTCATGGATATTACTGTAAAGTGTTAAATGGTTATCTCATATGTAATACTGATATAAACGTTTAAATCGTGAAAATAATTCATAATGCAATAACTTTCGGTTGTATGGTCCAACTATGACCAAATGAATGTTGTTTAAAATAAAATTCAACCGTTTAAGACTGATAATTTGTTGCTTCTATTCTTCAAACAATTTAAACGAAGAAGGAACGAATTCTTGAGTTGATGTGATTATTAAATTTGGTAATGTAAAAACGGAAATTCACTGTAATACATTTGTAGCATCAGTATTTCATTTTTGTAAACTGCAACGTAAAAGCGTAGATATATTTGCATTATTTAAACAGAATTATTTATTGATTACTTGATAACTCAGCACCGGATTACCCGATCGTAATTAAACTTGGCATATACTAGAATTTATCGAAAAATGTTTTTAATAGTAATTTGTTGATTATGTTGTTTCATTCATATACTCCTTTCTCAAAGTAATTTACGGTTCAAATCATGGTGTGTTTAGTGTGCAAGAGTATACTTTGTGAAAATTTGAGTGACATTAAATAAATTATTAACAAAGTTAGTATCAAATAAGGAGGTCAAGCGGTCGTGAGCTAGGCCGAGGAGGCCTAGCTCACGACGTTAAGGCATGACCAAATCAGGGCCAGATCAGGCATCAGTTTGCTTTGTCCATTCGGACTGGCTTGAAATAACGGATATCTGGGTTAAATGAGGTAGTGAAGCGGCTTGTCATATCATGTCAGCATTACGTTATTGGCATCAGGGCCACATTAAAAGATAATTTGATGATTTCCACCGGATACGAGCAAATTTTAACATCACCAAGCCTTGCCGGACGAGCCCATCTTTAAATAGCAAATTTAAAAACTGACTTAGCAGGAGCTCGTACTAATTCCATAATCAGAAGCCGAAGGAGTTTGGACTTCCTATCATGCGAATAACCCGAAACATAATTTTCGTCAAGCGCCCTGCAATTATTGAAGATCGTATCAATTTGTTTTGTGTATTGTGAGATGCTCGAGAGTTTAGAGTAACGCAGTATTCCCGTGAAACTCGGTTTCCGTCGACTTTGCGAAAACTATGTTTTTACACGTCTACTGATAGTCTTTCTTTAATTAAGTTGATGTCATGATATATTGGAGGTGTAATATGAAACCTCGAAGTGGCAAGAAAAGTAATCATATGAATATAAAATCATCTAAAAGATTATAAACAATTTTCATTATAAGTATTGATAATTAATTGTTCATCACTAACTTTTAAATTAATTTTCAACATTCATGACAAAGCATTTGCAAACTTGAAAACTAGAAACCAGGAATAATAAACTAATAAATAATTTGAATAAGTAGAACTCCGTATATTAATAATGTTGGATGGGCTGTGGCCGTTGATAAAACAATGTGCGAGGAGTTGCGGCTTAGGCGGCCTTTTTGAAGAAAAAAAAACTTCTTTTGCTTCCTCATAGAGGACGCTTTGTTTACGTTTCGACTCGGATCTTAGTCTTCATCAGAAATGATTTATTTCATGGTTGACACTGCAAGTTCTTACAAAAATAATTGAAATAAAAAAAAGGAAGCTATTTCTAACACGAATGTATACATTTTTAAGTGGTGTGCTTAAACTTACCAAATTTCGAAACCAACCATTACTTTTTTGACTATTGTTACTTTTATGTCCTAATTCGCATGACTGAGAGCCGAACGATAAACTACGTTATACGCCTAATCAGGGCCGAATAATTGAGCCATAATGGAACCGGATCAGGATCAAGTGTACGGTTGAAATTTCATTAAATTCCATTCACTTATTTTCAAGTCAAATTTATCAAAAGTTTGAAAGTTATATTGTAAATTGACACCAGGCATTGATCGTGCGTCACGGTGTCTACTTATGTAGACAACGTGTACACAGTTGATACTGAACAATGGATTTAAAAAACAGTGAGATATCGATACATTGGCAATGAACAACGTCTAGAAAATGAATTGCACTCTTTCTTAGTGAACATTTTCATTTTAAAGATTCAGTTTCGGCGCTCAATTAACACGTACTCTCGCCTTGAAATACAAGAGGTGCGTACAGTAAAAAATGATTAACTTACGCTTATGGTCATCGTGAAGTTCCTAGTCAGAACTGAAGCTCAATAATTAAAATGTTCTCTATGAAAAACTGGTTTCCCGCGTAAAAATGATAAGTCCAGGATGGAGTCTGGGCGGTACTGGGTAGTCAATGGGATTTGATCCGATCCCATTGTCCACCTTGAACTCCATCCTGGATTGCCCAGACTCCATAATAGACTCCTCATCTTTTCTACGTGGGTTATATGGATCGTCGTCTCTACACTGTTAATAATTCGGTGTTAAAATTCAACCGTATGCGGTGTCAATAGCTGTTCAATAGATGTACAGTAGCTGGTGTCAATTTGCATGGTAACCTCAGTCTTACAGTACATCTTACTTGAAAATAAGTAAATGAAATACAATTATGTCTTTTGAATTTTCATCAATTTATCCCGAACACAAATAAATACAATGTCTTGAGTGGGGAGACCAGTAATTTTAACACACTCGCCTGTATGAATTTAATACTATAAAAAGTGTTACTATTAATACCAAAACATTGATCAACAGTCCACACTTCTTGCTTTTAACATGCCAGCTTTTTTTGAAAAGGTAAAAATTCAATGAAATATGTGTGTGTATTTTTAGTACGAAATGCAAGTAACTAAAGGGGCGTTAATATTCACTTGTGTGCAAAACTTCAGCTCAATACATCGTGCCGTTCGAGAGATCTGCGCAATTGAATTTTGGTACCTAACGACATAAGAAATGAAAAATGTGTAATCCGAAAAACTTAAACGACGTTACATACAGTTACGAAACACCGTTACAAACACGGTCGCATCATATTTTGATTGGGTACAAAGTTTTGGCTAACTTGCTTAAGTTTTGCGAAAGCTAGAACGCAAACGTTAATTTTTTGAACATTTCAAAATCCCATAAAAACCGATCCGCGTTTCTGATTTCGCCCAAATTTAATACCAAACATCACGTCACTTTGTTCAATATTAATACGAAGTTTCAGCCCGCTAGCTGAACATTTGTTTGAACTAGAGCGTTTACGGACATTTTTCAAAATATCAAAAATGTCATAAAAATAAAATGCTGCAAGCGATTTTTATAAAATGTATGCCAAAAGAAGATTGGCCAGTACTTTTCATGGCATTAAAATTTAGCTGAATCTGTTGAATACTTCACAAATTATGGAAATATGAATTTAGGCCTTTCGTAACGCACGCACGCACGCACGCATGCACACACATGCGGACAGTTTTTCTGAACGACTTTTCTCGAAGTTTCAGACCATATTTAAGTGTTGTCATATGAAAAACTAAAAAAATAATGTTTTCATGAAAACAAATCTTCATCTATGAGGAAGCTATAGTGGTCATCTCTCCCCGACTCACCCTAGTATTCTGACACTTCGACACAGAGTAATACCGAGCAAGGAGCGATAGCGTTCACTGCCGCTTCTGCATGCAGTGAGGATTGAGATATGCTGTTTTATAGGGAATAATCGGAATATGGGGATGTGAGAAGCTTGGAGAGGGAGCTATTTTATGAAGTTACTGCGAAGAGAAGCCCGCTGCTCGCTCCACCGTGGAAAGTGGTTGGTTATATACTTTGAGAGAGCGTTCACCATAGCAATGTGGCCGGCAGTGGCGGGTTTCTCTGCGGGCTCTCCCTTCGCTTGCCTTGCTAAGACGAGTACCCCGCGCACGGTCGTTCACGAGACGAGTAAGCCATTACTAAAATTACTGATGATTCGAGGCTCGCAAATCATAATTCGCCGCTTCACCTGGAGACGTTAACGCTTTGCTATCGTGCGCGCTGGTACTTGGCGCGTGAACTCTCCCGCGAGTTTCCTTTACTATATGTATATCATAGTATATATATATATATAGAATATCCCTACATGCGTAGTAGAATGCGAGAACTAAGCCTTGCACTGTACCTCCTCCACAGACTTGCAAAGTCATCGAGATTCAAAATGATACTGTAGCTGGAATAATACGGCGGTAGCTTTTATACTCGTGCACCATGCGCACAGCTGCGCATACCCCATATTTGCATTTACAAGAAATATTTTGTTCTCAGAAGGCGAGAAAGGGTCGGAAGATTAATCATAATTCGTAACACAGCATAATAGGTAGAATGAACCGCAGAATTACCTATCTCATAAATTTAAATAATGTCGTGTTTATTGCATTTTCTAAAAAAAAATTTAATACTTGTATTCTGCAGTTAAAGAACCATAACATGTTGTAACTACTAGATTCATGTATGTCTTTTACGCTCTTGGCTGATATACTGTATGACGACTTTTTTATTACGCCAATTTGAGATAATAAAATATTTTTCTTAATTTTCACAGACACACCGAATTTTCCGAAGAATCAGCTTTATGCGATTACGTTAGTCTTCAGACGATTCTGAAGGTCCACAAGGCCTCTACTAAAAGTCTTCTGTGGCCTTGAGACTACTTCTGTGGTATTTAGGTACTCACACTCGAAGTTAAATACTCACTCTTTACATACTCACACTTGGTCCTTAAAAGGGTTTACATGAAATTCGCTTTATCCCCTAAATCGATTTCAAATAATTCAAAAACACTCCAAATAAAAAAAAAAAATAAAAAAAAATGTACCTTCCGTCCACAGGGGTTGAGAAGTTTACCGTTTAAAATACATGTGTTTTTGATCTCCCTGTGGACAGGGGGTAAATACTAAAAAAAATTTGGGGTATATTTTTCAATTATTTTTTAAACCAATTTAGGGGGTGAAGCGATTAAAATTCGATATGATCCCGTTTAAGGACCACGCTAATGTAATTATGTTTCTTTAAATTAAAATATCTGAACGTTCGAAAAGTTAATCCAGTTGTTATACCGTTTCATACAGGACGCCGTACGCTCACTCTATAAACAAGCACCCGCTGTAAATTATGTGTCATAATTTAAGAACCGCTTTGTCGATTCCGGCCAAAATGCAATACATTAATAAAACTTGGCCTTAACTGCTCTTGCTGCTGGAGTTTTAGCGCGATAGCTTGGAATTTGTTCAAGTTAGTGTGTTTACGTAATTTCGCATTAAAGAAAATTAACCTCTAATAAATGTTAAATGGAAGAACCAAATTTAATAAAATTTGCAACGGTGGAAGGTTAGGAACGGCTTTCATGAATCACCTATAAATACTATTATTTAGAGTTCTCCTTTGGTGAGCTTTCTTTTTTGGACCAAAATAACTTCTCATCTAGTTAGTTGACAAAAGAAAAATAATGTTTTTTTTTAATCAACCTAATCACTCCATATTTTTATTGGCCTCCCCCTGCGTAAAAACGATGAGTCCAGGATGGAATCTGGGCAGTCCCGTATGGAGTCAGGGTAGTCCAGTATGGAGAATGAGATTTGCTCCGATCCCATTGTCCATCTTGGACTCCATCCTGGAATACCCGGACTCTATAATGGATTCTGGCCTTGATTCCATCCTGAATAACTCATCTTTTCTGCGCGGGCCATGATGATATGATCTGACATAAGCCTGATTGAATGTACGGCGATTTACTGATACCCTAAATGACCCTGATCGGACAGCCTGCATAAACGCCTTTTTTTTATCACAATATTGGTAACGCCAAAATCAGATCATATCGAAGGTTCATCGAAGCTGGACTCTATTCGACTGCACATCTATCACTGTCAGATATCTGTACATAATTGCTGATGAACGAAAAAGACTTTACGGCCTGAAATATACTAAAGTGAACGTCTGTGCAAAATGTGTATGGTAGCTCACCCGTTCCTCGTAAACCGTATACTCGGTAACTCAAAATTTCTGCATTTCCGACGGAAATGAGATCAGCCATAACCGAAAATCCTACGTACACACCGGATACGCATTGAGAACTTGTACGCATCACGTACGAAAAGCCATTCGGTTGACCCCCTATATACCATCGGACGATGCGCCTCACGTTCGCGACATAGGGGTCCTGCATACCTACAGCTCACTCTCGCAGCACCCGCAATTCTCGCACTTTATATGCTTTTGCTCCGGTTCCCGCTCGGGATTCTGTTATTCTGCTGTGTCTCTTCGACGAAGCAGAGCACAGAGACCAAAATGTCGTAATTTTGCTTTACAGAGTTGAGTTTTACACGTGTCAAGCCCCACCTTTCGGAACATGTTGGGGAGAGAGAAAGAGAGAGAGGGATGGTGCAATATAGATGGTACAGCTAACGCAGGTCTCTTAAAAATGCGAAGAACATAGTTATTGGCATAGTTGTGCCTCTCAATATGGAATTTAATTCAATACAGAGATTGCCAATCACTGGCAGGTGACCAATAGCTGTGAGACTTCATTTTATGCTGCGAATATAGAGCTCGCGACCTATCATCCGCGATGCGACGACGGTCAATGTATACGCCCTAGCCCTATGTTCCTGTCCTTTACTTCTGGGGCTGCTTCTGGGGCTGCTGCTGTAGGATCTGTATAATACTGAAGTAGAGGCGAACCAGCGCCTGACCTAATTTACATACATATAAAGCGCATTCGATGTGTTTTAGGGGTCGTAAATCGACGCAGCTACGCGAATCGTTAAACCCTTCCTTGCCGCAACACCCCGACGATGCGATACGATGCGATGCGTGCATGCGGGAGAGATGTGCCTTCGCGCACAATAACACATACAACGATATTCTGCACCATTCTATAGTTCACTATTCACCTACAAAGATGTGATACAGTCGAACCTTTCGTTCGGTTTAATTCCCTGGGTTGCCAAAGTCTCTTCAATCCCTATGACATCCGAGTTTCAATCATTTTTATTTCTCTTCGACCATATGTATAAAAAAAAGGTGAACGCAATATCTGTGAGGAAAAAATATGATCTTACCTGTTTAATTCTGTTTTTAACAGCCGACTCAAACATGAGAGGTGCTATGCGTTTGACTTTGCTGTGAAGTTATCAGTTTGTTGTGTATGTCCTTGTAGCGTTCAAACCATTAAGGATATTTGGGCCAAAGTTGCGGGGGGTCTGGTGGTGAGAGGTGAGGTAAGCTCGACGACAAGACTTATGTTTGAGATCTGGCAGCGCTCGAGTTTTCTCCGGCGGTAACGTCAGTAACTATGTATGCAATGATCTTACTTAACCTGTACCTCGAACTTTGATGTAAGCCAGCCGCGCATTGTTTTCAATGTTTATTAATCCATAATAAATAGTCATGAATCTTCTTGAACGAGGGCCGAAAGTCAGATTTTAAAAGAAAAGTGCGTCGCAAAAAGGAAACAGGGACACGGAAATCGCTCGAGAAACCAAACGATAGAAAAGCAATATTATTTCACAGCTCGGAAAGTGCGTGACTGGCGTCAGGCTTATCGATATTGATCATGTTTGCCGTAAAATGTAGTGCTCTAGTTGCAATATTACTCTTTCTGTTCGATTTATTGAGAATAAAGTGTTCCACGGACCGGTTCTTTTGCGAACCGAACCTAGTTCAGGCCTTCTTTGAAAAATTTGCCTTGGCGGTAACCCGCGTGACGTCATCTGGCTCATACAGCGTTGTCCCATGCTCACTCAGCGATTAGGTTACTCGTGTCACCATTAAATGCAATTATCCTTTATTCTCGACGGTGAACTCATTATTTTTTCAGTCGGATGTGCGCGGAAAAATTTACTCTATAAGAGTAGAAATCTTTTCTTTTTTTCTCAACGCAAGTAATTATGGCTTTCAGCCCATCTGAACGCACGTAACTTCGAAAACATTTTACTAAAAAAAAACTACAGGGTGAAGACCATTAAAAAGAATTGGAAAAAGTGCGACATATTTTCTTTTATGAACTATCCAAATATTAAGGTGATCGGACAGAAAGTGTTTTTAGCCCAAATATCTTTAAGGTTGCTGTGGGGTTAGAGCAAAATGCTACCACCGGCATGAGATTTTTCAAGAATGTTTTTTAAAAAACCCCTTTGCTTTACATTCCTGTCAAAATTAAGTACGAAAAAACAGACCATTCTTTGGGAAAAAAAATTGGCAAATTGACGTATTTCGTGCACCACTGGCACTATTGTGTGAGAGTAATTCTGATCATTCTGCGGTATTTAACATATATATGCTAAGAAAATACTACCACCAGGCTAGGCTAGATCTGGCTAGTATTTGGTGGTCTGATCTAGCATACCTAACTGATACCTAATCCTGCCCTGACCTGGCTTGTACGCAGCTAGTCGAATCGGACAAGACGTATCGAACTTAGATCTGGGGCCAGACCTGGCTAATATTAGCCATTCCTAATCCGGCAAGACGGATTACAACCAGATCCAGCTCACATCTTGTGCATATCAGGTGAGCCGGATTCGACATACCATACTTATATGAGATCCGGTTTAAATCAGGGTAACACCAGGCACGCCTAATCTGGCATATCTTATTAATATCTGATCTAGCCTCGATGAAACATCAGGCTGCCGGATTTTTTTTTTGCTCGGAAAAGTTCCCAGACGTAACCATAGAAGGTCAAACCAAAATGCGTAAATAAGGGTAAGCTTATAAAAGAAGATAATGATTGACAGGCAGACGCATAAATTAAGCGTAGCATCTAATTGAATCTTTTCAAAATATCTTTCAACTTTGAAATATTATCCAAACGATTGAATTTACAGCACTCGTTTTGATTTGAACCGATTTATTATGACCTGAACTATCTATTTTTCCTCGAAAATATCATTAAAACGTAATCGAATCATCAAAATAATAATGTCGACATTTATAATGTGGCTAAAACGAGTTGCATCCATTTTTAGAATTTTACCTCCTCATGACATTCGATCGGTAAGTTAGGGTAAAAGTACTTACCTCAAGACGTTACCGCATCTCTTAACATGGCGTTGTATTTCTGATGATCAGACCCTTTGAATACTGTAATATTTCTTCATATGCACGTCAACTCATATACAGTTTTCTTCCATAGTTGCCAAGTCGCCCTATGCCCTTCATTAAAAGTACACGAGTCGTCTATGCGTTATACAAGGCTGTCGCGATTAACTAATAACTACGTAGCATCCTTCGCGAGTAGTATGGTCTGACCGTTCCGTTGCATGACAGTGGAACATTATTCGATGCAGCTCCTACCTTCACCTTCGTATCCATCCGTTGGCGCTAAGCTCTTCTTCTTCCTGAACGCCACGTTTGGCTACCGTGCCTTCTGCCGTATTCTTTCGATCGCACGCAGTTTCGAGAGTTCTTCGCTCTCACTTTGCCGTATGTATCCGACAAAATAACCGAGATCACGGGAAGAAAAATAAATTGCCAACGGGATAATAAATGACTCTACATTCATACGATGTACAATATGAAATGGTAAAAAGCAACGAGAAGGTACCATATTACAGAATATAATTTTTCTTTCTAATATAATTCTATAATTCTTTCGTGAATTGGCCTCTGGTGTTGCACAACTTTCAACCCTACGATTTAAAGTGAGCGACAGTTTCAAAGATAGGAAAAACGAAATCGAGATTTTTGACATTATAATTATACGAGGTAATATAAGTTCTTACAAAATTGCAATGATATGTGTATGCACTAGATGAATTCACGATTACAGCACCAAATACTCTTGCTATAAGACTAAGGAGTCATACCCGATTGGATGTTAAGGCTTTATACATGTACATCTCTATCGAATAGTGAAAATTTTGAACTTCATAATTGGATTATATGTGTACCACACATTACTTACGTGCTTTATGTATCTTTTTTTGCCAACGTTTCACGAATGACATATATTATTAATTTATTAATCCTTCAAAACCTTTTAACTGATTCCACAACTTCTAACTCAAATTGTACGCTTTTTCATAAAAAATTATGAAGAAACTACTTAAAAATGATGCAAGTACAACTTTGCACATTACTTCCTCATTAAATTCCATTTTTCACAAAAACACCTCTCTGAGGAAGTTTATTCATAAATTTTGGTTTCCTCATGGAGGAAACTTTCTGAAAAATGAAATTTAATGAGGAATTAACGTGCAAAGTTTTGCTTTACATAATTTTTAATCTTAATTAGTATTCTTTTTATTTCGTCACCTCTATATTTTTGGTAGTTACTTGTGCAATATTACAAAAAACGTAAGCCCGTTCATCCACTTTTTTTTTAACTTAAAAATTGTATTAAATCTGTGTGTGAATTTTTTTACGAAATCGCAGTAACTAAAGAGGAGTTAGTACTCCACTTGTGTGCAAAATTTCAGCTTGATACATCGTGCCCTTCGAGAGTTATGCGCAATTGAATATTGGTACTTTACTTACGGCCATTAGAAATAAAAAAATGTAAAATAAGAAAAAAAAAAATAATATAAATGACGTTACATATGGCTACGAAATACCGTTACAATTACAAATTGGGTTATTTGCTCAAGTTTTGCAAAAGCCAGAGAAAAAATGTTAATTTAAAATAAATCTAAATCGTGTAAAATCTGAACCACTTTACCGAACATCATCAAATTTGTACGTTCATTCAACAGCATTGAATGTTATTTTTAGTCTGTTGATAGTTTCAGTTGATTTGCTAAGATTTGACGCAAGATACAGCAAAACATGAACTTTTTGACAAATTCAAAATCCCGCAAAACCCGAACCACTTTACCGATTTCTCACAAATTTTATTCCAAAAGTCACATCACGTTGCTGAAATTTATTACGAAGTTTCTGTTAAAATATTAGATTCGTGGTAAAATAATGTAGACGTGTATAAATTTTGATGATAGGTATTATATAAACTTAACTATATATACATTTTCTCTATTTGAGAATCGCCAGAACACTCGGCCACGAGAGAGTCTCCGAATCGTCTGATTGAGCGTGCGCGACACCTTGCCTCGCGAACGTTATACTGTACAGTATACTTAATTCGTACAGTGTAGCTCAATATACATTCCTTACAGGTCTAAGCTAAATTTACTCATATTTCAACAGTTGCAACCCGCTACGCTGGAAAAAAAAATTGTTGAACGAACAAAAAATGATTTCACTCAACAAAATGGGGGGAGATTACGATATCTCTGGCCCCTCAATTTGACCATTGGACCATAATATATCGACGAAAAGATTGCGAAAAGCAATCGGCGGAGCCCCTGGCGGGGTCCAGCGGCGGAGCCCTGGTGGGGGGTTGGAGGGGGCGATGCCCCCCCCCCCCCCCCCAACGAATTGTTATTATTAGTATTATTGTTATTATTATTATTATTATTATTATTATTAATATTGTTATTGTTGTTGTTGTTGTGTCTCGGTCCAAGAATGATAAATCCACGGTCAAATCCTGGCGCCCCGAAAATCGTAACACTGCCCATTTTTTAAACCATATTAAAATCTTAAAAATTAAATATCTCGGAAACTAAAGTAGATAGGACCATAGTTCATATGAACTTTTTTGTTCCCTATGAAAAGTATTACCAGAAACAAGCTTCAAATCCAGGGGCCGGAGGTATCGTAATCTTGCCCAAAATGGTGCGGTCGGATACCATCAACTAAAGGTTGATGTAATAATAGCAAGATATTTTGTTCATGCATTGAATAGAAATTCGGTTGGCTCGAAAAAAAATCGGTTGATTCAACTAAATTATTTGTAGTTTTTTAGGCAGAGAAAAAAAAATGTTGTGCGCTTAACTGGACAGGATTTGAAGCTTATTCATTAATGCCCTTATTTTC
This sequence comes from Perithous albicinctus, assembly GCA_964016905.1. Lineage (NCBI taxonomy): Eukaryota > Metazoa > Arthropoda > Insecta > Hymenoptera > Ichneumonidae > Perithous > Perithous albicinctus. The sequence goes on along the minus strand of OZ024691.1, from coordinate 11,505,200 downwards.
AACCGGTCGCTCTATTGCGGGCAGTGACGAGTACCAACGCTTCGTGGCTATCCGTATATATCTTACCTACCTACCTATCCTACCTATCATCCGTTAACTTATATCATACTTAAAAGAGTGACTTGTATAGTAACTTGCTAGATACCGGACCGCTTGCGAGAGAAACGCTTCATCTTCGAAGCCACCTTTTCTTAAATAAGCAATTTAATGGATGAACTAAACGGCTCAACGTTGAATGAAATAAAATTTAGTTGATTTAATGTCATGAGATATTTGAGTGCACACTACATATGATTGTCTGAATTAAGACATTTTGAGAAGACGATTAATTTTATCCTAAGTAAATGGATTTTTACTTGAAAAAGAGAAATTATTTAGAATACTGATAGCAAATAGCATGAATTTCAGCGTTCTACCCACCTTGTATTCAACAAAATAATATGTTAATATCATTTGATATATGTTTTTTTCAAACTACGGGAGGCTTCGAAACAACTAAATATTTAGTCGACGCACGAAGATTTCCGAACAACTTTTTCGGTCTCCTTAACACGGAATCTCTTCCATCCGAACAAATATACACTTTCATATACAGAATAATTGAGTTCAATACTATCGAATATTTAAAAAAAACCGTTACATGGCTCAATAAAATTGGAACTATATCCCAATTTATTTTCAAGTTCATCACAACAAAAAATGTTGTCAAATAAAAGGAGCAAACTCAATTGGTGGCTAGATGAAATCAATAAAACCGTATGTTTGAATTGACGAATTATTGTTCAAGTTAATTAAACATGTGACTGTTCTTTCCAATAAGGGGATTAGTCAACGCGGATGGGTGAGCCAACACTGTTCATTTTGTTGACTGGACTATGACATATATAATTCGAGCTAACCTTTGTTAACTTAACAAAATTTCCAATCATCAAAATACATTTATTTGAATGAAACAAATTTTTTTCTCAGTGTAGCTAAAAATTTGATCGATCTAGAGCTCTTACAGACATTTCTTAAAATCTCATAAAAATAAAGTTATGGTAATATGAATTTTAAGCCTTTCATCACGCACACGCACACGCAAACGCACACGCACACGCACACGCACACGCACACGCACACGCACACGCACACGCACACGCACACGCACACGCACACGCACACGCACAATATTTCTAAACCACTTTTCTCGACGTTTCAGACCATTTAAAGTGTTCTAACATGAAAATCTAAAAAAAAGAGTTCCATGAAGACAAAGCTTCCTCTACGAGGAAGAAAAACTAATTAATTTTAGGTCAGAAAATACGTCACTATCACACTAATCCTAAGGAATGTATAACGTTTATAACAGATGTATACCCATGCATGTCCAATTTCAAGTCAAACCCAAATAGCACACACAAAACTCTCTTATAACAATGAAAAATAAATATTACAATTGTGTCAAAAGATTCCCGCTAAAAAGATTCGAGTAATCATATTTGATGCGATTTAATTTGAATTATTTTAATGACGCGTGAGTGATGAGAAAAATCTTTCACATAAAAAATGTGTAAATCGTCATATGTCTACATTACTGCACGTATCCCACAACAATCCCAAAGGCTGAACTAGTGTGTGAAAATTCTAGCTCTGGTAGATCTGTTCACACTCATTACAAAAATGTGTGTTGGAATCATTTTGCAGAAAGATCCATCAACTGTTCGAAAATCAGTCAATACTGACACAATATCCCACAACATATGAGCTTCGAAATGTAGCATTCGATGCTCGCCATTATCCAGTGAATTTTCAGTCGGCGAGTTGGATAGAGTTTGCCCGGTTGAACGAGGTAGCCGCGGGTCGTCATTGAACCGCGGAAAGCCGTAATCCGATAAATACATTACAACGCAGGTGATGATGCTCATACGCACCTATATTCTGGAACGGGACTCGGGACACCTAGTCATCGTCGTTCGCGCAAGCACGTACTAAAATCCTACGTGCAGTAGCACACGAGCCCGTAGAAACAGCGCAACAAAGATGTTTCATCGCGTGTTTTCGACCCAGTGGGTTCGTATACCCTAGTCGTGTTCGTTGCAGTCATTGCCGGTGACCCTTCCCGAGCCCACGCGTCATTGTTACAAACAGGAATCAAACTACGGACGTCGGATGGATGCTGCTGCTGCTGCTGCAGAAACAGCAGGGTTCTACTCGAATTTTACATCCACATCCCCGTGATTTCGTTCCAGCATACGAGTTTTGGACCTAGACGAGAATGTTTAATGTCTATTTCTATTCGTTGTATCCCGGAAATTGAACAGCGCCACGTGCTATGAATTTTGGCCCTATGAACATGAGACCTATGCATGCAGAGCAAGTTTCTGGTTAAAATTATTATCTCGGTGAAAAAAACTAATATTAATTATATAACTATTATTAATATACTAATTGTTAGCGAAAACTCTTACAGGAATTTTTAGACTGATTTATTAATTTACACTAATACACACGAATTTTTACACTAAATTCAAGTAAATTGTGCATACATTTTTCGAAATACAGATCAGGGATGGGTATTTATTTAAAAAGTATATGTAATAGATTTGAAGATATTAAATATATTTTTAAGAAGATATTCATTTTTATGCAAAACTCAAAATGTTCACATTTATGTAATAATTAGAAATCACATAGATGAATTATTTTTTGAAACAAATTCTAATATTTAATAAACATTATAATCCTCAACCATACTGTCATGAAAGTATTCCAAACACATTTTTATTGAATGAATGTCCATCCCTGATACAGGTTGACAAGTTTCTTAATGAGACTAAAAATGTTGTCAATAACAATCTTTATACACGGGGCATTCCATACCGATTCGATCTGGGTCTGACCCTCGATCTCTGGGATTATATCCCCGATTTTTAACCCATTGATCCAAGTCTAAGTGGTAACCAGCATTTTTATTCGATTTTTTTAAACATTTGATATAATTAACAACATTTTAAACGAACACATTGTTAGCCGGAGTTTAACAATCTGAAAAAATACTCAAAAATCCTATATCAGATATCAATATTTTTAAGCTTACACCCAAAGTGACCTCGCTCCAATTTTTTTTCGATTTTTTTTTTCAAACAGAAGTTATTTAAAACTTGTATGCGTAAGTCAGACCACTGCGGATTATTGCTTGGACATCTCTGTATCGAAGTCAAGACTTTTGAGAATATTCATCGATGTTTCGAAAGTGTTTCTGTTTTTATTTTTTTATTTTTTTAAATCGTGATGAGATCACGATCATCAAAGAACTTTTTGATTTTTTATGGTATCAGTATGAAGAAGTATGTAGAAGAAGTGTATCTGAATAACAACACGATGAGCAAGGTTTTAAAAACGAAGTTAAATATTTCTTAATTATTTAGAAAAATCTTACGATAAAATAAGTATAGTTCTTAATTTTGTATGAATCTTCAAAAAATCAATGCTCGGGCGTCGTCGCCTAATAACTGAATTTTTCCTTATTGCACTGTAACTTACAAAATAAAATCGCTCTAATTTTAACTCCGGAATCAATATTTTCGTTCGGTATTAGAGCTACTAAAATCGATTACTAGCAATCTAATATAGTTTTACAATAAAAACTTCGCACGTTGTGTTGATTTTTAGATGCAATTTTACATACTGATACAAAGAAAAAATCAAATTCATTTTGTAAGTAAACGTTTTTTAAATATCTAAAAAGATTCTCTAGAGTTTCTTTATTTCTTGTAAAATTATTTTTTTATACATATGTCGCATTCTCGCAAAAACTCGCATCGTCTGATCCTAACCCACTCGAATTATTTTTACAATTTGTTTTCTCGAAACTATTTTGTTTATGTTTTTTTTTTTTTGGTCCTATGACCAATTTTTCTTAAATAATATATCTTGTTAATGTTAATATATTTCGTCTTATGTAACAATATCTCTTAAATTAATATCTTGGAGATGAATAGTCCTATCGAAATATGTCTAAGATGGAATTCAGTTTGATATAAGTTACATAATATATAAATATTTCCTAGATAATCCTAGATATTTTTTAATAGTTCATTTGCACGATATTAACAGTTTGAAAAATAGTCACCGAAAGATTAAAATTTAAAAAAAATTGAATATGTCGGTATTATTGGTGTGAAAGGTATGCGAATACTTCAGTAAATGGAAAATTGTAAACGATTAATAAGGTTCTGAAATATGTATTATTTTAATTTATAAAAATATCATATAAATCTCCTAAAACATGGTATTATATGTAAGTTTTAAAAAATTATGAACAAATGGTGAACTTAAAAAAGAAACGATACTTTTTTCTTTAAAGTCATGTAACACAATTTTAGAAAATAAAACAAAAAATGTGTATACATTATGTAAGTTATTTATAATAGTATTTCATTACTGGACAGTAATGGAAAGTAGAAGCACTGGAAAGTGCTATCCTAGATTTTTCGATACGGCTATTCCGATACGGCATTTCCTAAATTGCATCGGGAATGCCTCATACGTTCATACAACGCACTAAATATGAATAAACGGACGTTTTCATTCAAAATTAATTTTTCTTTTTATACTTGGCGTCGAGTCGCTGCCGGGACTCTTGATATTGAAAAATTACACCAGCGAAATAATAAACACATGCTACCGTCACGCCTCTGTGTTGATATCGCTTTACTCCGCTGGATTACATCTCGGCAATGCGAGCTATGAATCCGCTTCATTAGGCAGGTCGCGGCGTCATTGTCTAGCGGTTCACAATTTAGTTCTTAATCATAATGTTACATAAAGTGTGTGACGCGGTGGAACAATCATTGGGAAAAAGTCACGAGTTTGCAATTACGGGACTTGCAACTTCCGTTGTAGTCGTAATTCTTCCATTTTTCCTACAGGGGCTAGAACTACTTACAAATAATGTTGTATAATATGTGCATGAATGTCTTGGGAATCTGTGACATTTCAGAAATATGCCCAGCCAATGGGGCCACAAATCCTTCACTGGGGATTCGCCCATGTCTAATACATTTGCCTGCGGTTCAGTCATTAGAGGAAGAGGTTACATCGATTCTCGACACTTTCTATATCTAGAACGGTATATTTTTCAAGAGATCCGGCGACCAAGCGTGGCGTTGCAAAGCATTATATCTGTTGCCTAGCGGCACGAAGGTCCCGTGCACGATTTTTTTCTGATTACAGACAATTAATTTTACGAGGCCGCAGTAAAGCAAGGCGGACAGGTGTTCCTTTGCGGAGAGGAAGAGAACATTTGGTGCACAGTGGTGAACCTCCTCGATGCAGGATATATACGTACGCTGTTGCAGAACAAGGAGAAAGAGGGATGAGGCAGTGGTGCGGCGTAGCAAACGGTGAAGCTCTGAAACAAGGCGCCAAGGGATGAAACTAGTGGTGGATATTCGTATAGTAGGTGGTTGTGCTGGTGGTGACGCTCCGTGGCGGTAGTGGTGCCGATAAAATTAAAGCCACTGGCGAACGATGCAGGGGCCGCGTAATGACAACGCAGCGCGTCGTAAACGCGTTTATGTCCAGAGTTGCATTATAGTAATACCTGCCAGCACCCTATGTGTGCTGGATGTTCAGTGCCTCTTCGGTACGTTACTGTATCCTCAGTGCTAGTATGCCCGTGCGCTCGTGCGCCGCGTACTCTTGCCCCTCCATTTCACGACCGGAACACCAAGAGTTTTGCTTTCCTCCCGCGTTCTCTCGGACTTTTGGTAATTTGGATGACCTCTGGCTATCCCACTTCTCCGTATACGTAACGTGCTAGTATCTAGTATGTTGTGGACAGGGCAGTACTATCCCGATTCTCGGGATAGTTTATGCCAATTTCTTCGTCCTAGCTACATATTAAGGTGGTTCGATCACTAGATTCCAAGGTACAAATCTAGATTTTAAATAAGTTATAGATCTGCTTCAAGCCGACCGATATGTAAAATTTGAATGAGACCGACCCTACAGCTTTTAAGATATAAAATCGTAATGTTGATACTTTTTACGCGAATTCTCATTAGTGGATTAAAAAATCAGCCTAAGATCTCACATGTACACATAGTTAGATGCCTAAAATCCAATATAGGAGTTCCGGAAACAAAAATTTATATATTTCGAACGTTTCTGAATACGAAAAAGTTTGAAAAGTATGACGTTACCGCAAATTAAGGACGAAATATCAGTTTAAAGTTGTCATTAAACTCGCGGACACAGACAGGTTTATAGTATATCTAGGCATCGGTTGTTCGGGGCATAGCTGTCGACATTGCCTTCGTGGATGCTAATTTACTTACGCATTCATCTTTAACTTCTAAAAATGGACAATAAGTTGTTACTATTAATTTATGATCAGTTAAATAAAAGTTAAGAAGTTCTTTTGATATCCGATTACAATCTTCATAACATTTGAAATTTGAAATATCACGACGCGCTAGTCAAATCAAATTCTCAATGATATTTTTTATTCGGTTTAGGCAGGTCAATATTTTGTTGAACCTTCATATTTAGGTGTGTAAAATTTCTAGTGTCCAAATAAAATACGCGTTATGGTATATTACGTTATTAAATTTTACTTGCATATGTGATTAATACGGTGGTGATCAACCCACCTTACATAAGATTCACATGTGCCTATTTTTACTCCCGACTGGTTGCCGAACAAAAGATTGGGAGTTATGCGTTTAGCGGTGATCAGTTGATCGATGCGGATTTCTATGTCGCCATTTTTCTCCGAAACCACAATAAATGGCTTAACTAAATTTCGTACATCATATTTCTGTATGATAAACTAATATCCAGCTGAGATAAAAGTGCTTTAAAAAAAGTCTGTTTACAAATATTGATTTTACCGCCATTATCGCTTATGATTTATTTTATTATACCTTTCACGTCTAGCCATTATCTCCTTTCTGGTGTGTTGTCATGTAATTATACATTTTCACCTAAGGAAGAACTTTAAAAAGTATGAAACAAAAATAAATTACAATTTTTTTCGAACTCCCGACTACGAAAAAAATATAATACAAAAATCCAATCAAAAGAATTTGATTTAATAAAAGATAATTTTACAAAAATTAAAAAACTCGACAGAATAAAAGTTCAATTTATAAACAAGTCAGATAAATAATAAAATTGTGAAATAATAAACAATCCTCACCATATTATTGACGGGAGATTTTCACATACCGAATGATGAACAAATCTCCGAACTGTTATATGCTAAGGATTATTGATTATTTTACAATTTTTTGTTTATCCCGTTTATTTATTAAGTGATCGTTTATTCAGTCCAGAGTTTTCTAATTTTTATAAAATTATCTTTTATTAAATCAAATACTTTTGATTGCATTTCTTTTAATATAGTTTTTTTTTATCAAGTTCTTTTTATTGCATCTGTTTGCTACCTCGTAGAGAAATGTTTTCGTGAACATTTTTTTTCGGGACTTCCATGTCAGTACACTCAGAATAGTCCAAAACGTCGAGTCAGATTAATCCAAATCCAAAAGTGATTTGTACGAAATGTCTGTGTGCGTGCGTGTGTGTTGCATGTGTGTGCATATGTGCAAGTTGCCTTGTTAGCCCGATAACTGTCATAATTTTAGATGTATCTACTTCAAATTTGGCACACAAGTGGGCTGTCATACAGCAACATTTTGGATTGTAGTTTACGTGTATCGGTTGGAAAATTCAAATTTTGCAGCATTTTGAAAATTCTGAAAAAAATCGCTTTAACGCTATAACTTTCACAAATTAAGAGGTATCGGGCTCAAATTTTGTACGTGAATGAATACTATCAAACCATGATGTGTACAAAATTTGGCGAAAATCAATAGAGTGGTTGTAATTTTATTGCAATTTCAATTTTTTTTTAGATGTGTGCAGACTTCAACTCCTGTAAAATCTGAGATATCCGGCTGCAATTTTCGATGTGATTTCACGATTATTAATTATCAATGACATATTTAGTCAAAGTAACTGTCGGTATGTTGGTAAATTTAGATCTTAGAAAAAAAAAAATTCGAAATTCTTTGCAGATTTAGCTTAAATATGGTTCACACATGGGCTACCATTGAACAAGGTTTGAGTGCAAATTTGATGTAAATCAGTAAAGCGGTTCGAATTTTATGGCATTTTGAATTTTTTTTTAAATCTCGTTCGCGCATTAGCTTGCACAAGTTACGAGATACCGGCTTGAAACTTGGTTCACATATGGACTACCATGAAAGAGGGTTTGAGTGAAATTTTGAAGCAAACCCGTCGAGCGGTTCAAATTTTATGACATTTCGCTTTTTTTTTAAGTCGCATTGATTGCAAATTAATTGATAAGCACAGTTGAATCTCAAAATCAAAACTAAATATACGGAACAAGAACCTGATAGAAATTACCATAGGTCGACTAAAAATTCTAGTATAAGGAGACCACCGAGCTATTCGGGTAAATATTCTTATAAAACTGCAACAATCCTACATGATGTAATTTTCGCAATTTCAGATATTACCATGATTTTCAGTAGTCTTAGTTAGAATTGAAATACTTATTCCTTGAACAATCAGTACACCGAGAGACATTGAGATAGTCCTGGTAACTATTCAGTGATAATTATACTTTATTAGTCTACCTGACTATTTTCATAGTTACATTAACTATCAACACATAGTTAAATACGGCGATAACTCTTTTCAATAGTTGGTGCAACTTCTTTTGTTGTCCCGCTGACTATTTTTACTAGTGCCATCAACTATTCTCACTACCTTTTATGAACTATTAATTTCATCACCTGTTACTGCACAAATGTACAATTATATGTGCGATTTTTTAAAGTTATACAATATATAGTTGAAAATAATACCGCGCTAGTTATCATGAACGAGCTCGATACGTTCCGACAACTATGATTACATAATTCGCCAAACATTTTCCATATAGTTACTATAACTATTGACACATAGCTAAATACGATAGTAACTTTTAAAAAATGGTTAGTGCGACTATTTTTGTTGATTGCGCTGACCATTTCCGCTATTTTAATGAATTATCCACATTTAATTTTGTCAACCATTAATTTACTTGAATATGTCTATACACTTACAGGAACAAAAATGTTTACATTCGACACATTAGACGGGAAGACCCGCGGCGTGTTTTCAGACTCGCGACAGGTTCCCAGTTTTATATGCGCATAGGTCACGAGTTGCTTGCGAGAAACGGACCGGCCGTTAGCCATCTAGCGGACAAGTGCTAAGTAAGCTCCGTCAGATGGCCAATGGACAGAGCGTTTCTCGTACGCGACTTGTCACCTGAGTGTATATAAACTCGGGAATTCGTGGCGGGACCACTAAAAATCGAGGGTATGCCCCTCGAAGGTATCTTAACCCATCTGGGTTACCACAAGCTCATTCTACTCTTCGTCTCGTGGCTTCTGGTTGTTACAATCCTTTCGGGGTAAGTTTCCGAAAAGAGCTAACATAGTATTGCCTTTAAATCGGAAACTAAGATTTATTGGTTACTAGAACAACAGTGATGAGATTTCGCAATATATATCGAAGATATAATCACTTTATTAAGATATGTAATGAGGAAAGTTTTACAGACGTCTTGACAGAACGAAGAATCAGACAGATTAGAAAAAGAAGAGCTCATCGCTAACAAATGAAAACAGAACCTTCAAGCGAGCGTGTCGAGTAGACAATTCACATCGTCAATTTCAATAAACAGAAAGGGTCAAATAGCCTTTAATCGAAAATGTTATGGTCTTCTAACCATACCATCTAATATATAGTGCCATAATAAGTTAAACAAGTTGTACGCATAAATGTGAAATAATTCAAACAACTACAGAACTAAAGTACAAGTATAATATACACCTTAATTAATAGGACTATAAATCATTAGTAACCTCAACGAGAATATTAACATTGATATCACCCAAGACTTGCAGTCGTTTTAATAATTTTTGTACTTTTCATAATGTAAAAGTCAAGGTTATCCAATGGTAATGGGAAATTGTTGCCATGAGTATAAAACTTTCTTACTTAAAATATACACATGGGGTTAGTCAAAAAATAGCTCTCGTACCAATAATTTTGATTAGGATGACTACATTATAGAGTTGTACTGAATATTTTTTGTACAGGCAACTAGAAATAAATAGCTAAGGTGCTATTTAACTACAAATTTATAGTTGCCAGTACCATTTTATTCTCTCTGTATAGCGTCGGTGTAACTACAAATCTTTTAATGACATCTAAGGAATTCGGATTCTGGCACATTCCACTGTTTCGTGAGAAGAATCAACTCATACATTTAAGGTTTAGTAACGATATTGTCTTATCATTACTACATCTCTGCGGTCACCCGGACTCAAGATGATCCCGACATTATAATCATTTATATTCACTGAATTCATTAGCAAATTTTTATTTTATTGATATTTATAATTGGTAATATGCATTTATTTTTTATTCGACCTCTTTACTCAGTGTAATAAAATGAAAGTTACCCTCTTCGTAGAATAAATACCTTTTTGAAAACGCCAACTGTGGAGCTATTTTTTCCCTTGAACTATCATATCTCAAGTATATAACCCTAAATTATTATTAAAATAAAATAAAAATTGCAAGCGTTATGTTTTTTTTCTAGTAAATAAGGGCACTTTTTCGCACTGAAACCTTGCAGATTTTTTCCTCCATTTTTAAATTCGATGACAATATAATACCGTAAATATGACTTTTTACAATGATCAAACTAATGTCTTGAATTTCTATTAGTCATTCGGAATGATAAGGTCAAAGCCACAGCCTTTCAAGCACGGCTGGGGTCATTGCGACCTCGTGTGACCAGAGTATTACAGCCAGATTACTAACCATAGAGAGTTAAAATAATTAAAATTTCGTTAAAAAAGTTCGGTCTGTCTAATTATCGGTCTATAAAAAAAAATAAAAGCTGCACAGACTACAAAAGAGACTCCGCTGCAGTTCGGGAATCCGAATAAAAGAATACAACAAGCGTCCGCCGACAGCGGAAACTCTTTTCTCGTTCGCATAGCAGTTCTTTTACAGTTTTTTATAGATCAACAATACTTTCGGTGTGTAACATGAGTTTTTACAATTTTATGCACTCGAAGCGATCGAATAGCACTTGTGCGTGAAAAAAAATTAGACTTTAGTACTTGGGGAGTTTGTGAAATGTAGCCAATTGTTTTATTATTTAATGTTTCTATGGTACGATATTAACTCGCCAAGTACTAAGGTTTAATTTTTTTCCGTAAAATTACTAAATTATTTTCAATTTTATTTGTTACTATTTTTCAATAATATGACTTCTCCATATGTATAATATTTACTAATATTTACTTGACAATACAAGATATCAGTGTTTCAGTTGATTTAACAACTTTTTGCACACATAGGATACCTCTGATGTAAATGTATTCTTCCTAAATCTTTTACACATTGTGTATTTTTGGGTGAGTTTCCAAGTTTTTTGCGAAGTGCGTATGAATCCAGCAATCCTTTGTTGAGCAAAAGATAAAGTTTTTTATTCCCAAAAAATTCTATGTTATGTCAGTAAGATCAAATATTTAATATCAAGTTCTTTAAGATATTTATGAATACTTTTGTAAATCCCTGTATATGTCTACGATATTTTACCAACTTTATCTATATCTTAAAAAGCTACACTAACAATGGAAGAGTTTATTTTGCGCACAAATTGAGATTTTTAAAGGAAAATTTGGATTGCCGGTTCTTTTATGAAAGTGGGTAGAAATTTTTAAATATTCGTTTTGGGAAGAACACTGACGCATTCTGTAAAACTAGCATATTTTATGCAGCCAATAGGAAACAAATATTTAAGGGGACCGAGTTACCAAAAAAAAAAAAAAAACATTTTTCAGAGGGTTATATTGGTTCTCCCTGTCGACAAAAATATGGAATTTATCTATCATTCAGAAATTGAAACAAACAATTTTTCTGTCAGTATTTAAAAAAAAACTAATTTGGTTAACCTCTTTTGAACTAGGTTTGAGATTTTTCAACTCTATACGTGATCCAAAATTAACCGCGTGGACACCGAAAACTATAGAAATATCGACCAGGACACGTAAAACTATGGAGCAATCCACCTGGACACCTAGAATTTTGGACAGGTCAACCTGCCTTAGGTGTCCATACCTAAAACGACGAAGCGGTTAACCCGGAGATATAAACCACGGAACGGTTAATTTGGGCACCTAAAACGACGGATCGGTCAACCTGGACAATCCAGAATTATGGGCACATTGACCTGTGAGACGGAAAACTGTGGAGCAATTAATCTCATTGATGCTAAAATACTAAGTTCCAACATTTATCTTCGTCGTATCGTAAACTGACTCATCACTGGATGTTGTTATGATTTTCTTATAGTGATTGGTAGGTTACGAAACATAGTCTTTGGCTGTTTGCGAAAAATTGGTGTGCGAAATCTTCGAATTGACCACTGAAAAAGTGAAATATTTTAAAGGAGTCTTGAAATATAAATCGCCGTATCATCCTAACGACTGAAGGTAGAACTAGAAGGTAGAAGACTTGAAAACGTTATAATTTTATCAATAATATGTATTAACCTCGAAGAAAGTGGCTAAAATGAGGTGTCTCGAATAAGAGTGTCTGTGATGGCGTCTCGTTGGCCGGTAAGATACTTGATGAAAATTCATGTATATATCAGAAAATAAAATCATAGTATTTCAGAAATTCGATAGCAAATAACTTAACAATTTCTAGTCCCCACATTCTTTTCAAGTTTTTCCAAAAGACTGTTTTGTAGGGTGTTAAATTTTCTATAGAGACATATGCTGTAAGATTACTCATTACACTTGTTATTAAGGAGATAGGCAAGTCTAAATACGAAAAAAACGTATTTCCTATGCTATTTAAGTGGGAAATTACAAATTGCGTTAGTGACCTCTAATAGTACTTTTCATTACAAGGACGAAAAAACTTTTTCTGACGAATGCGAAATTGCAGCACGAGCCGAAGCCGAGTGTTGCAATCGCTTGAGCCAAGAAAATGTTTTTCGCACGAGTATCGAACAAAACTTTATTTCACAAGGTATGTAAAACCGCGTGTTTTCCGTACTTAAAGTGAAATAAATATTATTTTTTGGAGCTCTCCTAAGCTGAGTTATCTTTTTTTGCACTTAAGTAACTTCTCAACCAGACACTTCAGCAAAAAAATATATACCGTTTGTTATAATTACCGTATTGTGTAAGTATATTCGCTGTGCATTTAAAAGTACCCTAAAGGGTCAGGAAATATTTCAGTTGTCCTTTGAGATGTCGATGGAAACAAAAATAACACCAAACTTATTGTACCTCGAGTTCATATCAGACGAATTACAAAATTATGAACTCCTTTTGATGAAAAAGTTTGTGAGAAAACAAGTGCGTAATTCATACTGATGCAATCGATAGCCTGCACGATAGCAATTCTTTTGTTAACAATTGATGTGTGTAGCGAGCACTATATATAATCAGTAGGATGACGAAACTTGAAGATTAAAAGGCATATTCATAACGAGTCTTTACGTACGTATTGCGTGAGATGACGAAGTGCTTGCTAGCTGGGTGGAAAGGGTTGCCAGTATTATCCACCGCGAGTACCAGCAGAGTAACAGGACGAGAGAGTAGTGAAGGGCAAAGGGAGCGGGTTGCACGACGAGATGGCAGAGTTGTAAAGTCCTGCGCGTGACACCGGGTTATGCTATGCCCTGCTCCGGCGCGTTTGTGTGTTAGCTATGCCCAGAATGGTCACCCGTGGAGACTGGTTGGTTTCTCTGTATACCTAATATTACTCTATACTATACACATTCGGGTGGCATGCGGTATTGCTCATACACTGCGTTTATGGGACATAACCGGCCGGCCGCCAGCACAGATTATTTTGGCTTGATCAATTTGATAACTCCGTACGGAGTTATAGTCCTCGCGGCCTTGCTGATTATGCGTACACAGAGCGTCCATCTTTAGCTCTGGACAGTATCGATCGAAACCGTTCTGGAAGTAGAATTGTAACATAAATAACCTTGTACCGAAACATATTTCTTCTAACAGTCGCTAATTTGCAAATTGCAGTTTGTCATAATTGTCGACTTTTAATGGGGATACTGCTTTAGTGGAAAAAAATGTAGGTTAATGTAGGTTATGAAACACTACTATCCGTAAATAATTTCAATTTCGTACTACAAATATTTCAGAATACAGACTAAATACTTCATATAAATTATCAGAAAATATTTAATTTTATCTACATAATAATAAAGGACAAATTTTTTTAATTCATTGAAAAATCACACAGACTCATAGACCCTTACAAACACTCACAGACAGTCATAGACTGACACAGACACTCACAAACACTTACGGATACTCCACTCAGCTACAGGCCTGGGGTGTTTAATAGCGGGACTTACAAAAACTAGGGCCAAGGAGATGCGTTAGGGGGAGTTAAGAAATCAGGACCGAAGGTGGTCTCATGGGAGGACTTATAAAAACCGGGGCTTGGGGAAAAATGAGTTTTACAGGAGGACTATAAAAAAATCAGGACCGACTGTGGTTTTATAGGGGGACTTGAAATAAGGATGAAAATAAGGACCCCTAAATCGGGAGATTTAGAAAATTCCGGGCCTGGGGGCAACGAACGGACGAACTGCAAAAAACACCGAGGGTGCGAAGCATCCGAGCTACAATAACCTGCTAGTTAAGACAATACATTTTAAATTAAAATTAAATTCGTGAAAAAACCGTTGGTATATGGGAGGTAAAGAGAACATGGTTGTACTAATAAGAACGGTATATTAATTTGTGTTTATCTATTAACATAAATATAGTTAAGGTGGGTCGATCACCACCGTAGTAATCAAATGTGCGACTATAATTTGACAACACAATAAACGATAAAGAGTTAATCATTAAAAAGACATATTTTACAGACCTTAATACGAAGATTTAAACAAATATTGAGCGTCCTAAAATTATAAAAAATCGTATTGAGAATTTGATTTGACTAGCGTGAATATAAGCAGAAAAAGTATGTGGTAACGTCGCGGTCAGCGGGCGATGAATCCGGCGAGTTGACAGGTCTCGTATGTGACAGACGAAAGTGGGGTTAGACGCTAAAGAAGAGTATGGCTGAGGAAGAAACACAATTGCGTTTACCAAACGGTCGATTTGGACGAAAAAGAATCGCAGAATGGCAAGCGAATATCGGGACAGCGAATAAGAGAAGATGTATCGAGAAGGCATTGCTGAATGCGCCGAATGGACGTAAAATTTTCTATGTGAAACAAAAATCTATGTTTACGTAACTTATATATAATAAATCCGTAGGTGGTGTATTATGTTGTCTTATTATTTCTATAATCGTTAAAGCTCATTTTTATAATTTATTTATGTACACAGTAAAAATTAAATTGGCATCTTTATACTTTTCACCGGAAATTGTCCACAAATATCCACAAAATCTTTTAGTTAAATGTACAAAAACAAAATTGTCCTTTCCAAAAACATTTTTTGTTATTTCTAATTTTACTCATCTATTTTTTACTGTGTACCTATTATATGGATAATGCCATGACCGCATTTTTTTAAATATCTAAAATGTTAGAGGTTATAAAGAGGCACAGCTGATTGTGTATGTGAATTGTGTCCGTGAACGCGACGTTGCCAAACGACTGTGCTGCGAGTAGCCGACGCTAAGATATAGCATAACCCGTCTGCTATTGCGAGCGTAATGACAACGCTTCAAACTGATATTTTGGCCCTTAATCTGCGCTAAAGTCATGTTTTCTTAATTTTGTCGTCTTCAGAAACGTTCAAAATATATAAATTTCTGTTTTTCGAACGTCTATCTTGGATCTCGGGCATCTAAATATGTCCATTTTTGAGATCCTAGGCTAATTTCTCGACGCAACAATGGTAATTCACATAAAAAGTCTCAACTTTACGATTTTATATCTTAAAAACTATACGGTTGGCCTCCTTCAAATTTTACAGGTTAGTCAACTTGATGCAGTTTTATAACATATTGAAAATATAGATTTCTATCTCGAAAAGCCTCTGGTGATCGACCCACCTTAAAATCTGAATTACGTTACTCAAAAACAATAATCGATCGAATCCTTTAAAATCATTGAAATAAATGATACCTCCTAAAGTACAATGGAGTCGTGCGGTTCAGTTGGTAATGCCGGTTGCTCTAAAAAAAATAGAAATTTGTTTCAGCGATGTCGATCTCGCTCATATGATGATGAGTCGCGGTTGCGACTCTATACCTATCCATATATTATAAAAAAAATTTTTTTTATTACAATTGTAACAATAGATTTCAATTATTTGTTTGTAATTATTCAACTTACTAGCTTCAACTTATGGGTCTTTTGTTTACAACTGTCGGGCGACGTCTTTTCTGATGTCGTTAACTTGTTCATTATGTAAAACGGCTAATGACTTTGGCACTTCTACTTTGACGTCTCCCGACAGTTATAAACAAAAGACCCGTAAGTTGAATAATTACAAACAAATAATTGAAATCTATTGTTACTATTGTAATAAAAAAAATTAAGGAGTTATTCTCCTATAAATGTGATGAATTATTTCAGACTTTTTTTATATATAACTTTTTATTGAATATTCATTTTTTCTTCAAGAATATTTTTGTAATTTTTTTTGTAGTCGGGAGTTTTTTAAATAATTTTAATTTTTGTTAAACTTTATACTTTTTATATCATCGACACGGCCGGACGACAGCGCTTCAGCTGGCCTCAGCTTGAACCAAACGACGCCATGTCAGGCTGGGTTCACAGACGTATAAAGTCGTCGTGAGAATGTAGTGGTCAAGGCGATATTTACCAATCGGCAATATTACAACTTTATTCAAATATATATATATATATCTCTGCGGAGGCACTATGGATCTCAAAAATCCATGGACTTAAGGCAAACCTCCCAGCCATTGAAGCTGTGTACCAAAACTTGTCAAGAAATTTTTTGTCGTTTTGACAAACATGCATTTCGAAGATTCGAGGTGAGATCTCTCGATCGTCGCGAAACGAATAATTCCCGTCTTTTGCCCGGGGACAGTCGAGAGTTAATAATCGAGATCGTACTGTATTTATTCATGTTTCCCATCTCTTCATTTGTTTTTTTTTTGTTCTTTTTTTCACGATATCATTATTCCCTTGTACATTGTTCGATAATATGATAACATAATAATAATAATAATAATAATAATAAAAAAAATTTAAAAAATGATAACGACACCAGAAACTTTTTTTCACAATGACAATTTTTTTTTTTCTTAATATTTTTTAGTCCCTATAATTACTTGAAGAAATTATAAATATATGAGAAAAAAATCAATAAAGTATGTAATCTTTTTTTTTTTTTATTTATAGTACAAATATTCTAAGAGAAATAAACTTGAATAGAAGGACATTTTTCCCGATAAAAATCTTAAACTATTTTTAATCAAACAAAAAAGTTTTCACTTGTATTATATTGTTGTACATACATCTATCATTGACAATATGCGGAATGTTAACAAATATTACCACAGAACAACAATTATAAATTAAGAAAATAGACTCCTCTTTGCACTTAATTAATCACTCAAACAACAATTAATAGATCTTGAAAATTTAAAACAAATATTTAAAAAACAGCGTAACCCGGCGCAACCGTCACGGCACGACGACAACGCCTGAACTTCAACAAACCGCCGCCAAGGCTGACACACGTACGTGAGAGTGTAGTAGTAAAATCAATATTTTCAAATATGCAGTTTTACGACTTTTTCAAAAGATATATATCTTCGCGAGAGTACAATGTATATCGAAAAAGCATGGCTTTCGACCGATTCTCCCAGCCATAGAAACTCTGTGCCAAAATTTGTCAAGAGAAGTTTTGTCGTTTTAACAAACATGCATTTCTAAGTTTCGAGGTGGAACCGTCTGATCTACTCGAAACGCATAAATCCCGTTTTTTGCCCGGGGGGCAGTCGGGAGTTAAAAATTGAATTGCTCGGAAAGTATTTTTATTTAAAGAGCTAATTATTAATCGCCATCATTAACAACTATTCAAACAACGGCAATACAAATTTAAAGGGGTACAAATTTAAATTCTCATTGGGTTGACCAATATTGTCCATTAATCAGTATTCCCCTATTCTCTATTATAAAAGATTTTGTAATTAAAATCTAGTGCATCTGTTAGCGACGTGGCAGAGTGAATAAATTTAGATGGAATCGATCAATATAACTACGTTTATGTAGAAAGTTTCAGTTTGAGTTTCAAATTTGCTCTATTGTGTTTTTTATATATTTCATTTTGCATTTTTGCAGAAATATTAAATTCTCCTAAAAATTCAACAGTATTATCAATTTAAATTGAATTGTCGAACATAAAGAGGTAGAAGCTGCTCCACATGCTCATCAAACTGTAATCCAGTAGTGGAAGTTTTTCTTTAGCGATTAATTGTGACTTTTATACCACTTAATTAATAATTTAAAAAACTCCTGACTAAGAAAACAATAAAAAGAAACGTTCATTTTATAAATTACTAGGGTTAGGCGGATCCGAGCGCTATAGCGTCCGGATCTCCTTCTATCAGTTTCGACATTTGACATAAACAAAAAGTTTCAATACATGAACTTGGCCCCAGTGAAAACGGTGACAATGCATGCGATATTTCGAGATATTTGAACCACCAACTTTTTAGAAGAGAATAATTTATAAAAATAAATTCTTAAAGAAATTCTTACATTATAATTTTAATTAACTAATAATTTGACTTATAATGATTCGATTATTGACGTCACATCAATGAAACGACTCCTAACGTATGCGGCACAATAATATAAAACAGAAATTATATGCGGTGTGGACGTTTGCCGGGAATACGTCATTCGACTGTTGTAAAGTCCATAATCGAATGATAATAATTCAAATTATTACTTAATTAAAATGACACTGGGTTATATGAAATTGTGTAATTATTTAAAAATTTATTTTTTATAAATTAATACTTTCTAAAGTAAAAGTAACTATTTTATTGCAGTTTTATGTAGTCAGGATTTTAAAAAAGTTGAAACAATTTATTTTTATTTCATACTTTTTGAAGTTATCTTGTTATCTTATGAGTAGATAAATAAATAAAGAATAAATCAAACTGAAAAAAATAGAACACAATTTACGATACGCATTTTGATCAACGACTATAGTGATAATAAATGAATACATGATCTGTTTTATTATTTATTTACTAGTATGGTTGAATCGTACACTTCGAAGGGGTTATATTTACTTGTGTGGGTCGAAAAAAATCGAAGAAAAATGTATTGCAATTTGTCAAAGTACAAACTCTTAAAAATATTCCCTGAAGATTTCACAAGGATCAGAGCATTAGAACCAAAGTTACGGATATTTATAGCGCGCTATCTGAGAGTGCGAATCTCCATGCACAGCACTCGATGAGCGGTAACATTATTTCGCTCCGCATGCGGGCTTCTATTGTGCTCTTGGATTTTTGGGGGACATGTATATCTGAATGTACATAAGTATTAGTGTGTTTTGAAACATCTGCTCCATTTTTAAAACCCTGGAGCAGTTGTACATTAGCTTTCAAAGTAGCAGCATCGATAGTACATTACGGTGCGTGTATTTTGTTTTGCTTCTCACATACTAACAGTTTCAACGTGTTTTTTCAATTGTAAATATGAATCAAATCCAGAAAATTCCATGTAAAATTAGATCAGATGAAAAAGCGCAAAGATCCGGGACGAAGAAATGGAGGCAATCCTTCAATCCGAAGACAGCAGAGATCGACGAAAGTATTTTAGTGTATCTCGGAAGAAATTAAAACTTGGTGATGAGGTGAATGTGTCGGCCTCGATTCGTACACAGTAGGGCGGTTAAAAAAACTGTAATTTTCAAATATCGATTTGCTCATTCATATTTGGATATGCAGTTATTATAAAAAAACTTGCTCGTGAAATCGGAGGCTTGTATGTCAATATTTGATACTGCCGCGTCAATGTTAAAAAAGGATGCAAAGTAGAACTTCGCGCATTGCTTCATCATGATCTTTGAATGTTTACAAAGCTACTTCAATGAGGAAGTAACTTTATCTATTTTGGCTTCCTCATAGAGAAAGCTTTGTACACATTCAAAAATCATGTCGAAGCAATGTACAAAGGTCTACTTTGCATCCTAGTTTCAAATAGATAAATAAATAAATAACTAAATAAACGCTGTTTATATATCATATATTGCCCTACTTTCACATTTCAATTGATTTAGTAACTGTTGACCTGATTCAGAGGAAAACGTTACTTTTTTTTTTAATTTCAAAATACCATAAAATCCTTTACCGATAATCACCAAATTTGGTACATAGCAGTGCAGAGCATTATTTTTAGTTTCTAGAAAATTTCAGTTCCTTTGGTGAGATTTGACGTGAGTTAGAGTAAAATGAAAACTTTTCAAAAAATTAAAAATCCCATAAAAACCGAACCTATTTGTCGATTTTTCCCAAATTCAATACCAGTCGTCCTTTGACATACCTTTATTTGTAAAAAATTATTTTGCTCGAATGCAAAAAGTTTGAGACAGCTAGATCGCGAACAGACATTTTTCGAAAAATGTTAATTTGAATAAAATTTGAACAGATGTTTGAATTTTTTCAAAATTTTTCACAAATAAAGTCGTTCACATGTCCCATATATGTGCTAAATTTCAACTCGATTGTTAAAGCGGTTCTTGAGATATGAAGGTTTGAACTTTGCATGCTGGTCACACACACACACACACACATCCATCCGGACATTTTTTATAAACCATTTTTCTCGACTTTTTACATCATTCTGAGTGTCCTGACATGAAAACCTCAGATTTTTTTTCTCGAAAAGAAAGCTTCCTTTATGAGGAAGCAAAATAATGAAAAACTGGCATTTTTCTTTTTTTTTAAATTTCGAAATACTCATCAAGTTACCTGTTCATCTTAATGAATCATGAAATTGTGTGAAACCGAAAGGTTGTAGGAGTATATTTAATACTGCCGCATGGATGTTGAAATTTCACAAATCGCAAAATCAATTTCGTTATTTTTAGAGCCACACTGTTGCTCATTACGTCCCTCATTGTTTCTGCACTCTGATACTAAGTGCAGTTTTGAAGATTTTCGAAACATTCGGGATATCGTTGTGAAGGAGGCCGAGTAATGCGCAGAAGAGGTCACTATAGAGAGGAAAGGGTGGCGAATCTATGCAAACAAGGTCGAGAAAAAAATGACAGATGGAAAAAGTGACAGTATAAAGTGTGACAAAAATTGACCGAAACAAACAAATATAAAAATGTTTTGAATAAGTACTTCATTCTTATAACTGAATCGTGTTATGAAATATTTACAGGAGGATGTAGAAAACAAACGTATGATTTTTTTTCTAAGAACAATTTTCTACAAATCATATTTAAAAAAAAGCGTTGTGTCGTAGATGAGGGGCTTCGTCCCCCAACCTCCTGGAGCGGCGCTGCTCCCCTCGATTCCGCTGGGGACTTCGCTCCCAAACCCTACGCTCGCCGTATTCGTCGCTGTTTTTCGATTCTTTATATAAAAAATTAGGATTCACGGAGAAAATGCATTCTGATAAAAATACATTCGAATCAAAAAATCTGCGGTTGAATATGTTAAAATAAATCTGTTAGTAGTGACAACAAAAACATTTTTGCCTTTATGAAAATGTGGTAAATGAAGGCAGACAATTATTTAACGCAACATATATTTAGTTTCATCATCTAAAGATTTATTTGAACCCATTCAAACGCAAATTTTGTCGACTCAAGTAAATTTTTCTTCTCGGTACGCTGACTATTCTTTTGGAGGACATATGCTAACATGTCAACTTCAACCACAACCCTGAGTTAGATATTTTATCTAATTCACCCTACATAAACATTGCTGAAATGTACTGCATTTCTGACCCTGGAGTAGATGATTCTATGTAAGACCGAAGAAATTAATTTCATCCGTGAAAAACACGAACTTGAAACTTTAAACGCGATTATCTCAGAATTATGTTTTGTAAAAATGTACCGTAGTGATGAGCAAGATTTTTCGAAAACCATGATATCGATTGATTTGAAACTTTCCCGTTCTTGATGTTGTGATGTTGGGTTGTCGGCTATTGGCGGCCAGGTAATTTGAATGATTTATATTTTCATTCTTTTATTATACACATTAACAATAGACTCAGAACAATAAACAATAATACAAATAATAATACACAAAAAGAAGACTTTGACACAAACAAATTAATGAATTTCCCCTACGTTCGACAGATCCACTATCCACTGTACCAATTTTTAAAAAGCAATGACATCAACATTGTCAATAACAATAAACATAATATACACAAAATCATAGGATCCACGAAAGACAAAATACCAAACTCACACAAATCAAAATTAGTATATCACATACCATGCGAAGATTGCAATAACACATACATAGGACAAAGGAAAAGATACTTGAAAACGAGAATACAAGAACATAGAAATAGTCAAAATCACCCAAACAAAAATCACATAGCGTTAGCACAACACGTTTCACAAATACACCACACATTCGACTTCGATAACATAAGAATTTTAACAATAGAACCTAACTATAAGGAAAGACTTTTGAAGAAAATGATTTATATAAAAAAAAGACAACAACTCTATAAATTTCAGAAATGATATTGCTAAATTGAGTAATATCTATAACTCAATTATTTAATCAAATTTTAAATATAAGTCAGCACTTTAAAATGTATAATTAAACAATAGGCACAATTCCATCATCTATAATTTTACAATATGTTATTAGAAAAAAAAACAATCGAAACATAAGACTACGTACATAAAATAAAATTAAGAATATTAAGAATTAATTGACTGACCTAACAAATAATTGGAAAGCTATAATAAGTTGACATCATTTTAAGTATGACACAATACAAGACTATCTATAAGATAGTAACAACAATCTTAACAGTTAACAAACATAAATTCAACACTAATTTAAGAAAACACCAACATAATTTATATAGAAGACTACGACAATAATTATAAGTCAGAGCAAACATAACTTAACAGTATTTTAAGGATTAGCATGACTTACAACAACAACAAAAATTCATAATTTTATAATATTGTGACAACAATTTTAACACATAATAAATGTGAATAAATGACGCCCCGAACATAACGGAAAGGGGGGGGGGGGGGGGGGGTAGAACAAGCGCAACGTAAAAATGGGTCAAATTAATTGGCAATTTGAACCAAGGTAATATGAAATAAGTTTCAAATCAACCGCCAAATAAAAAAATCAAAAACAAAATTGAAAAATTCAGGTAACGTACAAAAGTTACAAGACACACAGGCCAGAGAGCCCGATGATCAAAATCACGGAAAAAGACACATAACAGACAATCACAATTTAAACAAACACAATATGAGGAGTAAGTAACAGAATGTCAAATTAATTATCAAATAAAAAAAAAGGAAGAGAATATATTGGAAAAAAATAAAACATTAGGCTCCAAATTAATTATAAAATTAAAAAAAAGGAAGAGAATATATTGGAAAAAAATAAAACATTGGGCTCCAAAAAGAATTACAGGGGGGGGGGGGGAAATAAACATAATTTAGGGTAGATTAAAAGTGGTATATTATGTTATATTATTTTATATTTTTTTATAGCTATATTATGTAAAAAAAAATTTGTAGAAACACAATAGATTATTGAAAAGGACCCAGACCAGGGTCGAAACGTATAATAAAAGAATGAAAATATAAATCATTCAAATTACCTGGCCAATAGCCGACAACCCAACATCACAACATCTAGTTTAATATCCGGCAACAGCAATAATAACTAATGTTTCTCGTTCTTGTTTCTAATTACAATGACCAGCTCATGAACGAAAAGATTTGTATGCAGACCAAAATTTCTATTTTTTTGGGTTAAAATACTGAATTTTTGGAAACTTGAAAAACGAACTTTTTACGAAAATCGTTGCCATTTTTTTAAAAATTACAATTTCGCTAAACCCTTAGTTCATGACTTTCGTATAAGAATATACTAATGCGTTTTAAAAAAAAATCTATTTCAGATGAACTGTTCGAGAGTTTATCATACTCATCCCAAGTGATGATAAAGATGGTGTTCTGCAGCAACGGCTATATTTCCCCCAATCGTCAAGACTTTCTCATTTAAAAATTTATACCAGACGTCGAAACATATACTAATCGAAACGCTGTAGTGTATTTCAATAAAATTATGTTAACATGGCTCAAAGAAAATCATGAAAATCCCTCAATTTTCCCACCACAAATAGATATAACCCTTTAGTCAAATTAAATATATGATGTGTTAGTAGACAGCAGATGATAGATATGATGGTATAAAATCAATATTTTCAAATTAGCTTTTAAAAAAAAACACTTTTATCTGAGCCAGTTAATAAATTGTACCGAAATATTTCTAACAACCAACTTATTCACTTTCGAAACTTATGTGTCATATTAAACTATTTGTTGTGGTTTCGGAATAAAGTGGGTACATAGAATATACTGCATCGATCAGCTCGTCACCACTAAAAGCAAAATTCTCGACTATTTGTCAGGTGACCATTTGAGACTGAAAATTGTTGCAGTTATCGCTAACACCAATGTTTTTGGAGAAATGAAAGATCTTATCAAATGTTAACCATTTTAAAGATTGTGACGAAAATCATGATTAAAAAAAGGGTGATGCATATATGACTTTTGTGGAAAATTGACTATTATGTAAAGAACCAGATCTCTAAAAGTGAATGCACGTATCCTCTAAGATCTTTGTAATATGGATTTCCAAATAGAATATAATTTCCATTTATGTTGGATCTTTGATTGTCACTTAAACTGTATCTGAGACTGCCGCTAAACGATTATTGCTAATAAGGAGCATAGCATATTTGCATCTGAGAGCGATGTTTTGAAACTTGTGGTCGAAATCTCAGCAATGTTCTGCGGATCAAAGATGAAATCAGGTTGTCGGTACTTATGATTTATTATTATGTAAAAGAGAAGGCGCTCATCATAATTTGTTGTGCTACTAATATCATTATACCATCAATTACGAAATAAACGATAAATTTATTAATTTCCGTCATTTTCTAATAGAACATCAAGGAATATTTAAAACGACACTATAACAGCAAATTTCAAATCAACTTCTTGTAACTGAATAATTCGCAGCCTCTTTTTATTATGATACTAGGAAATAAACACCCTCCCGCTCCTTTCCAAAACTTTATACGTCTCTATATGTACTGAAAAATGTAAACATCACATTTTACATCCCAAACAAGTGGTCCATCGGTATTCGGGCAAACGAGTGACATTTTATTTTACAGCCTGGCGAGACCCGTTGTCCCGCGATATTGACCAATAGTAAAACATTATTTATAATAAAATGACTTCCAAAGCATAAAATCGAGATCCTATTCGGTTACCTCGTCGATATCTCATACATATGATCGCTAGGTGACTTGAATTTACAGTTAATAAAAAAAAATTCCCATGCTTTTTGGGGAATTCGATAAAATATTTTGTTTACGATCACTCTCAAAATCTGCGAAAGATATATAAGTGTAATAAGCAGCATATATCTAGTGTGGCTTATATATCATATATCTGCTATGTAATAAGCAGCATATATCTAGTGTGGCTTTCGGGCTATTTGATTAAATATTACCTCGTACTCACTGGTCTTCCCACGGTGTGCGTCCAGTATGCGTCTCCTTCTCATCGTAACGATACGGAAAAGCATTTCATTGCGTTCGATACGTCGCCCGGAAAAAAATGCCGAGAGGGAGTAGCCGACAGTAAAAAATGTAACTGGTAATTTAGTTAGCCGTTCCGAACTGGACGTCCCTGTGGATGCTATGGTGCTCCGCCGACCAGCAGCACCACCAGCAGGAGCTGAAGCGGGTTGCCACTACTGGGTGTTGGCGGACAGTAATAGGACGTATCTCGTATCTGTCCGAGCTGACGGGTTTTTATGGGTTTGCGATGCGCGGATTCATCATTCGATATATTACAGGGATATAGAGCCCAGTTCCGCTGGTTCGCCGGCACCTCCGATGTCACCGCGTTAACTTAACGACCCTGCTTCGAGGCAAAAATTCTGATTTTCCCCTCTCGCAATTCTTGGGACGAGTTGACTGATGTTGACTGACTTGGGAGAGATGAATGATCGATTTCAAAATGCTACATAATCCATATGCAACCTATGTCGATCAGATGAAAAACTAGCGATGGAACCCAATGAAATCAAGCGATAGAAGAGTTAAAAATAAAGTTACATAGAGAGAAGAGTCTAGTGAAAAAATCCAAACCATACATCCACTGCCATGCATTATTAGTACATGGAAACCACAGCGTTATTTTCTGAAACATTTTGATGAAACTAGACAAAACCTACTAGGTGATGTCATAATTATCGCTTTCATAGACGTTTCCATGATCTTTAATTGTTAGAAGAGAATTACTGTCCGATATAAAATGTAGTATTGGTAGCCACACTATTGACGACCAACGCCGGTATCAATACAACCTTCTGTTGACATATGTTGCGGGTTTGGATTATCGCCCGTGCTGCTGTTTTTATGAGGACGAGGATGTTGTATTTAATTCGATGAGATGGACGAGTGTGTGTTGAAAGTTTCAAACTTCACTCGCTTCTATGAAATTGTATTCGTGAGGTGATTCAAGTCTTAAACTCCGTTTCTGATGGAATTTGAAAAGGCCATACGAGATTTCTTGTTTCTCTAAAAAACGTACATTTTTATACAATTATAAAGGACGAAACGCAGCTCGTGAAGACTTCTTGGAATTCCTGTGGATACTGTTATGTAGTGAGCATCATTGACTATAAAATGGCGAAACATATTTCCGTTGAAATCCGTAGTCCATTACCGGCAATTAAGCCCATCTGTGAATTATGGACATAACTGTATCTTCGGTAATATGCCGTGCAGAAAATAAGTTGGGGCTTCTAAAATGGCCCTTCTAGTTTGCGCCAATTCGAGTAAAAAAGATTAGGTGTCCAGGATGGAATCCAGGGCAGAATCCCTTATGGAGTCTGGACAATCCAGGATGGAGTCTGGGCAGTCCGGTATGGAGTCCGAGATGAACAATGGGATCTAACCGAATCCCATTCTTCACCCTGGTCTACCCACGGAGACAGTCCAGACGCCATCTTGGAATCATAATTTTTACACGGGAAGTTCTATTAGGGACCCAGTATGGAAATCTAAGCACAGCCCTTTCAAACGTGACCAGTCTAGTAGACTGGTCACGTTTGAAAGTACGGGGCCTTTATGAATTTCACTATTAGGGCCTATAAAGGCTGCCCTCTTAAGCCCCTACTAAAATAACAACGAAATTTAATTTAACAATATTAATTTGTGATGTTTTAGTCGGGGTAATCCTGCATCCTGCTTAATTACAAATTTCGTCTTCCTCTACATAATGGTGCAGATAGAATAGCTGAAAAAAACATATTTATATATATATATATATATTTTTCATTTATGTGCAGTCGAACCTGTGATCTACCGGAGAGTGTTGGCAATTTTAACCAGATCCTTCTCGCCCTATATGTATCTCAATGTCTATCCTGATCGCGATGCAATTCAGCCCGAAAGAGTTTACGCTCGTGCGTGAAAGTACGACGGGAAAAAACCCTTTTTACAAAAGATTGGAAGAGCGATGTTTGCTTCTGTTTCTTCACTTGTGAATCGGCTCTAATGGCAAAAGTATGTGAAATAATTCTGAATGGAGATTATATACGTGAAAAACAAGGTATGCACCGGGAGCAGCACAACTTCACTTCATCCCATGCTCATGGCATGTTGAGATTCCGCACGGCCGTGCGGACGCAGATTCCGCACGGCCGTGCGGACGCCCCGCGCTCTCGCGTCGACGCGCATCAAGCATCCAGCATTCAGGCAGTACCATGCGCGCTTTGTACACGTAGGGTATAGAAGCAGTAGATTGTATATAGATCGATAGGGAGGAGGTAGAGGATACCAATACAGGAACAAGTGCAAGTGTAGCGCGCAGGGAGCACGTAGATTTTTTTAACGCATATAACGGTATAGTGCAGGGAGAGTCCGTACATTCGAGGTGAGGCCAGAGGGTGGACGAGAGTTGCTGCCTGATGCAGAGAGGTGCAGCCGGAGAATCTGGGGGATTGGAGGACGCACGAAAATTTTAGTAGCAGAAAAAGCAAGAGAAAAAGAGACAGCTAACGGCAGGAGGAGGTGGTATAGCCGGGGAGTAACTGGTGGCGGGGGTGGACCACCCTTTACCGTCGATTTTTCGGGTTTTTTTACGGGCGACGGCTCTTGCTTCCGTGGATGAACGAACACGGGGAGGAACATCAATAATCTACAATCAAACTGCAGATAAAGCTACAATCGCCCTTTTGTGAGAGAGTTTCAATAAGAATCGAAGCCGAGGTTCGACGAACCTGCTCTGATGCTGGTACGACTCTGTTTCGATTCTCCATGCCACTGCTGCGAGCAGTTGCCAGTACTACGTATGCTTCGCTCGCGCGATCGACGATCGAGTTTGCCAGAAGTCCTGCGGTTGCCCTACACCCAGCCAGCTAGTCAGATCGAAGCATTGACTGTGTACCTTTTTCTTCTATCTTTTCACGTGACCCGACGTGAGTACTACCGTGTGTATGTGCTGGCATAGTGTGATTGTATATTCAATGCTGGGGGTGAATGATCATACGTTGCAACGCTATTTTAACATTCGTGGAATTTACTATTGTTTCTTTTTCTGTATATATCTTACAATCTAGTTAAAGGCCGTGTTTGGTTCTAGAGTGCGACAAAGAAATCAGTATTTAGGATCTTTTTCAAGTAAAAAACAAAATTAAATTGTTTAAGGTCAGTAACCATTATACGGATACGCAATCTTACTACTGTAAGCTATGAATTCTGACTTTATTTCAGATTTATGAATGATTGTCTAAATATATTATATGTCTTTATATGGCAACGATGGAACATCGTTATGAAAGGCCGGAAAGATTTCATCAATTGTTACGATTAATAGTGGAACCAGTTATCGGAATGACGCTTTGTCGAATTATTTCTGAGATTATAACAGTTTCTGAGAGTTATAACAGTGTTACTCATCTGATATGCGGAAAATAAATCATTCGACGTTGACTCTAATCTTCTTGCAGTAGAAAATTTACGATTTTTTGGTAATACGACTTCCGGGTGGTCAAGTCCGAATTTCGCTATCCACGTGACTAAACCAGGAAACCGATAACGCAGGAACGTTGATATCGAGCTTGTGACTTTTGTGGATTAATAAAAAAGGCATCGCGGGTTTGATTGGCCTGTGACTCGCGATTTATGGATCACGTTGTCAAGCGCGTGTACATATATTTGGTATCGCGTATTTCCATATAATGTAAGTGATTCTATAATTGAGTAGGCGGCTTAGTAACATCTTGGCGCCTCTCAGCGTGACACTGCACCTCGAAAATTATCTGTATCATTAGATTGCCGATACTGAAACATTTGATCTCGGAAGAGCTTACAGTGTAGCTATAGTACTAATAGGCTGATTCGACTTAAGGTTTTCTTTTAAAAGACATTGTTCGACGTTCTTTCAGTCCGTCATCCACACGTACTTTAGAATTTTGAATTAATTTGTTATATTTACAAATTTCACATCAGTTACCCTAAAAATGTAAATTTTAGTCACGTCAAGATTTCATTATACAACGCAAAGACGACACACCCGCGTGGAAAAAAATGTATCGCGGAGACTCTCTGCGAGACTCACTGCGAGATCTCGCAGAGAGTCTCGCCGAGCGTCTGACGGGTCTCGCCGGGAGTCTCGCTGAGAGTCAAGCATGGTTCCCGGAGCTTGACTCTCGGCGAGACTTTTGGCGAGATTAAAAAAATATTTTTTTTACTTGAATAAATTCTCAAAAGTCTCGCAGAGAGTATCGCCGAGACTTTTGGCGATAGTCTCTGCGAGACTTTTGGCGAGATTTAAAAAAAAAATTTATTTTAGAATAAATTATCAAAAGTCTCGCAGAGAGTATCGCCGAGACTATCGGCGATACTCTCGTCGAATAAATTCTCAAAAGTCTCGCAGAGATTCGGGAGACGATGTTCGTCGGTAATGATGTCCGCGGTAATAATTTCACTTCACTACAAAATGTAATCTCACTTTCATGGTTGCAGAGTTCTTCCCCCATTTCGATATCGTCCGTTACCGAAGACGGAAATGCCGAAAATTGAGCCGACGACACTTTTTTATTTTTCCTCTTCTTTTTTCCGTTGATTGCAATTCGCAACATTTTTCCGATCTTTACGCCATCCGGCAGTGCATTCTTTATTAATATTTTAGTGCTTCCGCTTTAAAAAAAGATTAGAGCAAACATTATAACCCCTTCCACAGATGTCATACGCGTAAACTTCGGGTTTCAACTGCTGTTACGATGTGATTCTGTTTCGTGGCCGAATTCACATCGTGAAAGCAGTTGACAACTGAAGTTTACGCGTATGACATCTGTGGAAAGGTTACATGTTTGCTCAAATTCTTTTTTGAAAAGCGGTAGCAGTAAAATATTAAAAGTGTGCACTGCCCGTAGGCTTAAAGATCGGAAAAATGTTACAAATTGCTGTGAACGGAAAAAAAGGAGCGGAAAAATAAAAAAGTGTCGTCGGCTCAATTTTCGGCATTTCCGTCTTCGGTAACGGACGATATCGAAATGGGGGAAGAACTCTGCAACCATGAAAGTGAGATTACATTTTGTAGTGAAGTGAAATTATTACCGCGGACATCATTACCGACGAACATCGTCTCCCGATCTCTGCGAGACTTTTGGGAATTTATTCGAAAAGAAATGTTTTTTTTTAAATCTCGCCAAAAGTCTCGCAGAGACTATCGCCAAAAGTCTCGTCGAGAGTATCGCCGATAGTCTCGGCGATACTCTCTGCGAGACTTTTGATAATTTATTCTAAAATAAATTTTTTTTTTTAAATCTCGCCAAAAGTCTCGCAGAGACTATCGCCAAAAGTCTCGTCGAGAGTATCGCCGATAGTCTCGGCGATACTCTCTGCGAGACTTTTGAGAATTTATTCAAGTAAAAAAAATATTTTTTTAATCTCGCCAAAAGTCTCGCCGAGAGTCAAGCTCCGGGAACCATGCTTGACTCTCAGCGAGACTCTCGGCGAGACCCGTCAGACGCTCGGCGAGACTCTCTGCGAGATCTCGCAGTGAGTCTCGCAGAGAGTCTCCGCGATACTTTTTTTTTCCACGCGGGCAGGTATCTCTACCTGTGGGGGTTACATGTATACAGCTGGAGTCCGTGTTTACGTTCTCGACGAAACGTGACGCAGCTCCGGTGCCGGGAGGCGAACTCAAGACCGGCTATATCGGCATAGGTTTTCCTATGCCCATAGCAGAAATGTTATGGCGAATGCGATATAGAGGGGTAAGTCGGATGCGGCAGTCGATGACAGATGTCGATGACGACAGATGAGGCCTGAGGGCCTGGTTACTGATCCGGACCAGACTCCCAGGGGGGACTGGCTACTGACCCGGGCCGACCCTGTAGTAGGTGTAATGCCTGCAGACGGGAGGAAATGAAAAAAAAAAAAAAAAAAAATAGACAAATTTCTAAATGTTACCTTGAGTAAGGTACATGTTACAGCTTCATTACTGTTAAATGTTTTGACCTTCCTATGGTAATTGATTAAAATGCATCATATGATAATTATTCAACCTGAACCCTCCTCCTTTCTCTGAACCAAAAATTTCTTCTACCTTTTTTGTATTTTATGAAGTTATTTTTTACTAGCACGGGCGGCCATTCTTTTAATAGCACCTATGCCATCGCAAGGACCCTTGCCATGCACAGTTTTGAAAAAATGCCATTCTGCAGGAATTCTGTAATTGTCTTTGTGATAATACAAGTTAAGGAAATTCTTTATATTCTTGAACTGTTGTGCTGCTCCATTGGAAATGAAAAAGACAAAAAGTCGATCACAGAAGCTTAGTCATTATATCCAATTTCTTGACACATGACTCAGTTTCTGTTTACGCTTACTCCAAAATCGTGATTGACTTTTTAAAATGCTTTAAAGTCCTGCAGCATCTATAGTCTTCTACACTTCGGATGGAGGACCATAACAGTAACAATAACATAACAAATTGCGAACCAGATTGGGCAAGGTGGGGTTCGACCGTTAGTCGAATTAGCATGAAATGCCCCATATATATATATATATATATATCTGAAAATCGATCTGGATAGCGTATACTATGGAAGTATAATCGAAAACTGTGGAGCTGTCGACCTGGACATCGAAAACTCTAGAGGAATCGATCTGGACACTTATAACTACGGAGCGGTCGATCTGGACATCGAAAACTTTGGAGGAATCGATCTAGACACCGATAACTACGCAGCGGTCGACGCGGACACCGAAAACTACACGGCGGTCAACCTGTACATCGACAACTATGGAGGAATCGACCTGGACACCGAAACCTACGAGGCGGTCGACCAGGACACCGAAAATCATTGATAAATCGACCTGGACACGCAAAAAAGACAGATTGACCTAGAAATGAAAGCTGTCGAGCAATCGGTCTAATTAATACTGAAATACTAAAATTCAACATTTTTCTTCGTCGTATCATAAACTGACTCATCACTGGATGTCGCTATGATTTTCTTATAGTGATTGCTACCTTGCGAAACATAGTGGGTGGCAGGTTGCGAAAAATTGGTGTATGAAATTTTCAAGTCGACCACTGAAAAAGAGAAATATTTCTAAGGAGTTTTCAAATATAAATCACCGTATCTTCCTAACGACTGAAGGTAAAACTCCCGTTTTGATCCTAAACAAAGTATCTTGAACTACAGTATCTGATTAGAACTGAAAAAGACTTGAAAACGCTATCATTTTATCAATACAACATATTAAGCTCGAAAAAAGCGGCCGAATTGTGTTGACTCGAGAAAGAGAGTCTGTGGTAGCGTCTCGAGGTAAATGTACTTGTTTCGAGACGCTACCGCGTCTCTTGATGATAGGATTGACAATTCTATGGGCTGCACCAGTCATATTCGAAGAGCAGGGTGGTTGAAATATTTTTTCCCTAATAACGATATGCTTGAACAAGATACCCAGTAAATTTCCGATTTTTATGTACTAAATTAGTCCATTAATAAATGTATGCCGAAAGAAGCTCAAAAACACATTCATTTCAAACGAGAAACTTCAACCCCTGTGGACAGAGGATAGATATTTCCTTTTATTTTGAAAAAAAATGGTGGTGTGTTTTTGACTTATTTGAAACCAATTTAGGGGTATGTCGACAGTTACTAGATTCGTCAGGCTAACAGGAGGCGAAAGTGCGAGAAAGTCAATCGAGAATCAGACACCAGAGTGTCTGAGTAAACCTCTACTTACTCTAGAGATGCGACAAGGGGAGCTATACAGTAAGCTCGTCACAGTGCAGAGGGGCGCCAGCGAGCTGCGAAATGTAGAGGCTCTCTCGACGTTAAGGGCAAAGATATCAATACTGAAATCGCTCGTAAAATAGATATACAGTCGCTGACCATTGCACTGGCAACCGCATTTACATTTCGATATATGACTCGATAAAAATATCGTAGCCAGCAGCAGTAGATGTGCACGTTGTGTCCAACCTTTCACGTTTCCACATCATCAAGTCGATCATTTCGAATTTCTATATCGGAAGTGCGACATTCACGTTTTTTGGAAACACTGCGAAAGTTTTTGTTTCTTTAAATAAACTAAAAATTGTCGTCTGAAAAAGAAAAAAATAATGTATCGTCGAATCAAATTTCGGAGACGATCCATCCATACAAGAGGTGAGCCTTTTCTTTCACCCCAAATTCCTTCTATACAGGTCGCGATAAACCTGGACAGTCTATAACCCTAGGCGACATTTGATTGGCTGCGCCCCTTGGCTAGGCTAACAGCTTTAGACTTAGAGCTAAAAGGATCTAACAATATCATATTTCTATAATTTTGTATAAACAACGGTGACGATTGACTTCCCACGTAGAAAAGATGAGGAGTCCAGGATGGAATCCAGTGCAAAATACGTTATGGAGTCTGGGCAGTCACGGATGGAATCCGGGCAATCTAGGATGGAGTCAAGGCAGTCCAGGGTCGATTCCAAGATGGACAATGGGATCGAATCAAATCCCATTTTGCATCCTGGACTATCTAGACTCCACCCGGGATTATCCGGAATCCAACCTTGATTCATCATTTTTACAAGAATACCAGAACATAAAAAATGAATGAAGTCCATATTTTAGAAATTCGTCGTCTTGAATCACAAAACTACAAGATTAGAATTGTTGTCAGTAACTTCAAAAACTCTATTATACCGCGTTTTGCAAGAGTAGTAAATATGTAGAAGAAACTCTGCAAAACAGAGTTCAGAAGTAGAAAGTGGTAGTATCTTGTAAAAAAAAAATTAATGCAACCAAATGTTATCAAAAGGAACAGCTCCTCAATTGATGTGTAATAAGAGCTTTGTATTATTGAATACGACAAATTGAAGCAAAATAATGCAAATTTAATGGGGTGTGCGGTGCACGTTTAGAAAGGCAGTTTACTGTTTAAGTGACATTTATTTTCGAACAACCCGAAAATTGTGTCCCCTACTTTTTTCTGCTCTTTCAAATGCAATTGATTGCATTCAAATATAGGCAATAGTTTTTTTAGTTATAAAAATATAGTAACGTTCAACCCCTATAAACATTGACTATTTCATCGCGTCAAATCCGGACGTAATGCTTTTTGCATTAATCGCTATAAGCATTATTCTCAGACTGGTTTCATCGAAAATTCTCAAGTGTAAAATATATGCAATAGTGCAAAACTACCGCTGGTGGTATCTATCTTCGAGAGTTAATTTCACTTCTTTAAACCGTTTTTGCGCCGATAAAAAATACGTATCGCATATATAGACTTTGATATATCTCAAATCCATTGTTGTCATTTTCTTCGTTCCACGATTGGTCATCACGTTCGTCAGACACACTAGGACCAGGACAAAGTTAAGACATTAAATCTTACTATCTCAAATGTAAAAATTGATACAAGACCTCAAAATTGATACTATGGGTGTTAAAGCGCGCGAAAACCCTAATAATCCTAAACTGTGATTATTTAGCTTCTGTATTCTCTATGAGAAATCAAAATATATAAAAATTAAATCACTCAGTTGAAAGCTGAAATTTCACGTGTGGACCAACGTAAATTATTCCTCACCGTATCACCAAAAGCGATTTACCACTGATGTCATTGCTAATCTATCAATCTTTATAATCTTCGAAAACAAGCACAGATCAGAAATGTTAAAATTAACTATTGACAATAAAGCGCGTAACTCTTTTAATCTTACGATAGCATAAATTTAATCAGGCTGTAATCCGACCCATATCAGTATTTGCCTGAAGTGATATCCGGGCCCGAAACGACTAACGCATATGGCCCTCATCCGAAGCCGGATCATAACCTGATCAGGGTCTGATACGGCCTTGTTCAAAGCCAAATACGGCCGTGTAGTTATAAAAGTCACAAAAATAATGATATAACGGAATTAATCTTCATTTTAAATCAGATATAACACAACTATTATGAACACTACTGGATACAAGTTACAAATTTACTTCTGAAAAAAACATTTTCAAATTTTCTGACAATGTTGGGATTCGATCCTAAAATCTTGTCATTATGAGCGCTGCGACTAAGCCCTCTCGGCTATTTTTGTCTTGAGGAAAATAGTTTCAAATTCGTACTTACAGGGTGGAATGGGCAAATGAGGAGGTTGTAATACTATGATTGTATTGGTTTATATGATTACGATTTACGTTGCTTAATGAAAAAGGTACGTTTACTATTTTATGGAAATTAAATTGAGTTGTCTGTATTCAACCTCTCGATGAATTTTACGCATACGCGGTCATATTTATATATGTCTTAAGTGCATGTATTGTAATTTTAGAAGTTAATTAACAAGTATCAGTTAATAATAATTAGCAGTGAAATTAGATTGGGGCCAGATCTGACTTATATTCGCCGTGCCTGATCCGGTAAGACGGATTAAAACCAGGTCCGGCCCACATCTTGTGGACATCAGGCGAGCTGGATCCGGCATACCATACTTTTATCTGGTCAGGTCCGGATCACGTTGACATCAGGAATGCCTGATCTGACATACATTATCAATACCTGACCGACTCAGATGAAACATAAGACTGCCGAATAACATTTCTGCTGATAGTTTAAAAATAAATAAAAAATAAAGCCACTCCGTGTCGGTTCATGCTTAATGAAGTTGACGCTGAAGTTTTACGAGAAGCACAAATGTAATTATTTCTTAGCGAAGTTTGGCACAAATTTCAGGCCCTGCGTGGATTGAAATTTATACAGTAAAGCAGAGGGAAGTGAAGGTTGTGCTTTCTATCTCCTTCAACCCCGGTAATCTCGAAAGTTCAACGCCTTTCGTTGTCTCGCGCCTCTGATGAACCCCTTCTCCCTTCATCGAATACCCCTGCTTCAAAAACGACTCGCGATTCTCTGCAAGGCTTCTCGCACTTCCACAAATAATGTATAGAAACTGCGAGAGGCTCATCTACATAAGTAATACCGCGTTAACGAAAGCACCAAAGGAAGCAGCAAGTCGCGAGGGTATCTTAGATGCTGTGCTGAATTCAGTTGAATCGAGAAGAAAGAGAAGGTAAAGGAAAGGAACTGTGGTGCGTCTTGGGGTAGGGTATATTTCGCGCCGGCTTCGTTGCAAAGGATTCCTGGCATTAATTGTGCCAGAGTGAGATAAGAAGAGCGTCACCATGTTTCTTACTTCCGCGAAGACGAAGAAACAACTTCCGCTCTCGACAAAAAGACCCGCTTTACAAGCTTTTCGGTCTTTACCCTTACTTTCTCATTCTCACCATCTTTATATAATATTTGCAATACCAACCGGTTCTAAAGGAACTGCTAATTCTTCGTATTTTACACGGTAAGTCCTTTCTCCTAGAATGAAAAATTAATTAAAACTGTAATGTCAATTGAGTTAAATTCAAATTGATGATACTAATTTTTGTTTTCGTGTTAGCAGACAACTGTTAATATACAGGGTGTATCTTAACTATTGGTTGATCCATGGAGAATAAATAGGGTACATTATGCTGAGTAAAAAAGAATTTGGGCGCAAATTCGAAAAACCAATATTGGCGGAGATATCGGGATTTCGATATCTCTGACAATTTTTATCTCAGCGAGAATCGCGGCGAGATTCTTGAGAATTTATCCCAATTAAAAAAAGAAGAAAACGTCTCGCCGAGAGTCTCGCAGAGACTATAGCCAAGACTATCGCCAATACTCGCCCCGATATCGAAACCCTGATATCTCCGCCAATTTCAACTTTTCGAGTTTGCGCCCAAATTCTTTTTTACTTATCATGATGTAACCTATCTATTCTCCATGGATCATCCAATAGTTAAGATACACCCTGTATAAGTGTTGATTACATTGTTAAATTACGTCGAAAACTCATAGATCCAGATTCGGTACATCCATGAAGAAATATGGCATAACCAATATATTTATTAAGTTAATTGCAATCAAATTCATGAAATAACATGATTTTAATTTCTGATATATATAGTGTTGATATATTCATAAATCTTCATCAAGTGTAATTGATTAAGAACATACTCGACAATGCGTGCTTCAGGTGTTTGCAGTTTTCTTAACTGTATTTAAATTCAAAGTAGTTTTTAATAATATTAATAATTTGTATGGAAGCGGTAATAATAAACCAGAAAGCCGTTGGCCCTCACAGAGCGTGACATTTTAAACCCTAATTTGCAATTTCGAGATTTAGCCGCAGTGCGCTGTTCACCTCGTCGGACATGTATTGTCGTTTCAGGCGCCCTGCTAAATATATGGATAACTTTTTCAACAGATTTGACAGGATTTGTTTTTTTCTCGGCACACTTTATATCAAAGTTATCGAAATTTTATGTACGAAGATTCTTCATTTTTGTGAAATGCCACATCAGTATTAATAACTAGAAGTGTATATAACCTCAACATTAAATTTAATCCATGAGTTTGAGTTTATTTTTCATTAACGTTCAGTGTATATGATGATCAGTGCATCCCTAATTGATAATCGCTTAAACTCATTCCTTCTGTATTAATAATTGTTTTTTTAGCGTATAACAATTTTCATATTTTACTTGATACATATTTTTTATAAGTAAAGCCGTTTCTTCATCTCATTTGAGTGACTACTAAGGTAAAACAATAAAAATTAAAAGGCTCTGCTGTACTGAATTATACATTATCTACTGGCTATTTGCATGTAAGTTTGTCTGCATATGAGGCATTCCATTTGAATTTCGTCAAAAAAAAAGACATTCTCAAAATATTTCTAAAAATTGGGTTCAGTGGTATCAATAGATAGACCAAATTTCAAAATTAGTTAATTAACTTTCATTTTTCATTGAATCTGTAATATCTCGGAACCGATTAATCGCATTTAAATCATTAAAAAAGGAAAATCTGCGTTTTATCATAGCCAATAAGAAAGAAATGTATTCTGAATAAATTGTGTAATTTCAGGCCACATTTTATGCCAGAAACAATAGAAATATTTTCTTTAAATAGGAGGACTTCCGGTTTCGTGATCGGAGAAATTGCCTCGAAGCCTATTAGTGATCGCCGAAATTTCAATATTTTTGTTTTCATGGGATTCTCAAGTGTTTATAAATTATGGCATTTTTATCAAATACATAAAGAAAGCTAATAAAAAATGTATAAACTTTAAAATATGAAAGTAAGTAATATGTATATTGGGCAGATAATTCTCAGTACCCCTCGTCAAGTGCACAATATAATAATAAAAGGAGTTATATCGTTCTATATTATTGAATATCATTTTTTACCCCTTTAATTACATCTTAATTACTTCTCAAACTAAAAAATTTCGATAGCAGTTGAACTGCTATCCAACTTTCCATTGCGAAGATAGTGTTTTTTACAAACTGGGCTTTATCAAAAATATTGGTCTCTACGGAGAACATGATGAAACAATTGATATCGCTGATAATAAGCGTCCTGACATTGGAAAAGGATATTTATATATTTTTTCTACTTGCAAACTGCTATAACTTATAAACATTTGGGAATCCCATGAAAACAAAAATACTCACACTTCGACGATCCCTTAAAGACTTCGAGGCAGTTTTCCCAATGACGAAACCGAAAGTCCTCCAATTTAAAAAAGATATTTTTGCTGTTTTTGGCATACAATAGTGCCTGAAATTACAGAACTAATTCTGAACAAATTTTTTTCTTGTTGGTCATGATAAAACGCACATTGTCGTTTTTTAGCGATTACGATACAATTAATTGATTTCGAGATATTACAGATTAAATGAAAAATTGATAAATTGTCGTATTAAATCTTTTTGTCTGTAGTAAATCTTTTTTTTTATTTTGAAATTTGGTGTATCTACTGACACCACTGAACCAGATTTTTAGAAAAGTTTTCAAAGATTTTTTTTTGTGGCGAAATTCATATGGAACGCCTCATATTTCAAACCAAATAATAATAACTTTTTAATCAGTCTGCAAATGAAAAATACGCTTTTTACAATTTTTAATTTTTTTCACATTTCAGGTAAAGTATTAAAAGGAGCTGGTGTTTTGTTTTGAGTTTCAATACAAAAACTATATTTCATATATAGAAAACACACAATATGTTTCTCTGTGATCCATAGGGTCGTTTAGTAGGTTTTGAGTTTTCAGACCATTCTCTTTTGCATAATTTATATACGTGATAAGAAAGTAATAACTTTTAATAGAGACTATGGATAGCATATCAAAATTGGTTGTGTATCTTCCACATGAATAAAATGTAGTTTTGTTATTAAAGTTGAAAACAAAAATACGAATGGTACTTTACTTGA
The DNA here is from genome assembly GCA_964016905.1 of Perithous albicinctus. Classification (NCBI taxonomy): domain Eukaryota; kingdom Metazoa; phylum Arthropoda; class Insecta; order Hymenoptera; family Ichneumonidae; genus Perithous; species Perithous albicinctus. The sequence continues at coordinate 11,465,036 of OZ024691.1, read as the reverse complement.
AATATCAAAATCATTTTTTTTTTTATTTTTCATGATTCAGGTAAAGTGTCAGAAGGAGTGGATATTTTGGATTGGTTTTCAATGCCAAAACTACATTTTATGCAGAGAAGACATACATAAAATTTCACTGTGGTCCACAAGTTTGTACAAAAATTATTGTGTTTTCGCACAGCAGCACATACTGACAGACCTACAGGCATACATACAGACAGACAGAAATGAATGAATGCTTTCTTGAAATGTAGGGCCCTCAAAATATGTATTTCCATAAAAATCGGAGTCGATTTTTTTCTGGATTGCAATACTTTTTCTTTAAAGTAAAAATGACCGTTGTTGTTGTTGTGTGCGTGTGCGTGTGCGTGTGCGTGTGCGTGTGCGTGTGCGTGTGTAACAAATAAATTGTTTGAAACAAAGACATACAAAACAAATAAATTTTATAATGGAATGAAAGACATATATATTTTCCAGACAGCAAATTTTAGTTAATTCAACAAAAAGAAAATTAAATAAAAGAATGTATTTGATTTAATTTGAACATTTTCTGATGGGTGTAGGAAAAAAAAAATTGTCGGTATATAATCTCTGCAGCTTGATCGAGTAAATCGTTTGCCAACATATTTTGTTATGTACCATTTAAAATACTGTTTTACCTAACATTGCTCAAGTCCATATACCGGTTTGAGTGTTCAACAAGTCTTTATCACCGTCTTTTGTACGGCTCGGAGCTGTCACGGCCGTGAATCATGGTCGCGCTAGGCAAACCAAACGATGGTGTCTTCGACTAGGGGTGGCACCACCGAGGAGTATACGTGACAGGGGTGACTTTGACGGAATGGGTATGAGGTGGATCGGGCAACGAGCTCTACAGAGCAACCGACGACGCCGACAACAGCCGTTCGGGGTGTAGAGCTTTCCCCCCTATTTATATTCCAGCTAACCCTCCTCATCAACGGCGTTCATCTTTCCTATTAAAGTAGTAATTTAGCAGGAAATTAAGCCACGCACTCGCCTCTTCTTACGAGCCCGCTCTTCATTCTGCGGTCGTCCTTTTTCTTCTGTCTCACTTCCTCTTTCTCTTCGCTTTCACTCTCACGTCGTTCTTCCATCGCGCTTTGCTTTTGCTCTCTCAGCCCACCATTGTTTGTTTCTCCATCCACGAAATGCTAGCTCTCTGTCTTTTCGCTCTCTTCTTATACAGTGTACGGTTGAACACCGTTCTAACCCTTACTATATATGTATATATATATCGCGTTCACGTGGCATCGTTCACCCCACGCCGGAAGAACGTGGTGGCGGCAAATCCTTTGTACCAACTACTTTCTGCATCGCAAATTAGCTCTTTGCTTATTACGTAGTTGTAACGGGAAGTAGAAAGACCATTTTCTTACTCTTACAAAATGTATTCTGCTGATATCGACCCTTTTCACACAGCAATATCGTAAATCGTAAATTTTGATTCACTGACGTAATAATCGTGTGGAACTAACCCGATTTTTTGTTACCACAGTATATTATTTTGTTATAGTAACAAAGTCTATTTTATTGAAGTACCATACATTTTGAAGACGTCCTCCAATTTTGAAAAAATAAAACGAGCCTGGAAAGTAGAATCTAGTAAATTCCATCCTCGTCATTGTGTACATTTGGCAATGCCAGCTCTGTGAGAAAATATCTAGATCTGTATTGGCTTCCTCGTAGCTTTGTCAAAGATGTAAAATAATGAGGAAGCAATTTGCAAGCTTCTACTTTGCAAGCCTTGTTTATAGACTGTGTACATCAGCTGCAGTTAAAACGCCAAAAAATTAACAAATGTATTTAACTACTATTTTCGAATACTTCGAATTAAATTCTAAATATGAACACTCTGTTGGATTTTCACCAAATTCAGTATCAAACAATGACACATATATTCAGGTTTTATGTAAAGTTGCTTGAACCGGTCCCAAGTTATAGCCTATTAAAAAAAAATTCTATACTATTCCTACACTATACTCAATACTTGATCTGAGAAGTATTTTTCGATATAAAATAATTGAATGATTAAAATGGGACACCCTGTATAAAATAAGGCCCTGGAAGAGGGCCTCATGAGGGTTTAAAAATCAGGTGACGGAAGTGGCCATATAAGGACTCAACAAAATCTAACCCTGGGGGCATCATGGGGACGTTGAAAAATGAGACCCTGGAGGCGGGTCCGTATACGGTATAAGATGAATCAGGCCCTGGAAGAGGAGTTTCATGTGAGCTCAGAAAAATCAGTGTCTGGAACCGCTGGCCACATATGTGACTTAGAAAAAGCAGGGCCTTCGGGGCAGAGTTTCGTGGGGGTCTTAGAAAAATCAGGTCCTTGGTGTCCTGGCCAGCTCGTTTGTCCTACAGGGCGGCGGTGGCGAAATATTTTTATAATATAGAGAGATATAATTAGAAATGTCAAATGGACGATAAAGAATACCTACAACAATAATAGCTACAAAAATAATTTAAAAACTAGTTTTTTTAATGCAATAATGGGCACGTGCAAAAATAGAACCGGATATTACAAAAAATCTGAAAAATATCATGCCGTCTTATACAGAATAAGGGGTACCAACAAAAATACAGCTTAATCGGAGAGATCAAGAAACAGCATCTGTTTAATATTTGAGGATATTATCCATATAATATTTGCGGATTGAAACACGTCTCGACACTTCAATAAAATTATGTTATTAAATTAAGCAAGGCATACCGGCGAAATGTATTCTCCGACCAACTGTGCCTCAACGTTACTTTGACTATTGAAGCTTATGAAATGAGAATATTAATCGTTCTCAATCAAATTTGCACCTACGCACTCATAGTACCTTCACACCAGCAACTCTGCAAATACATATACAGCCTGTATGGAATCAATTTTTGAAAAAGATCGCCATCTGTCGCACTAGTTTAATAGTTTTAAATAACTAATAATAGCTGTCGTTCAGCAGCAGAACTGTTGAATGTATTTCGTGTTCATATATATATATATATATATATATGTACAACATTCGACTGATTTAAGCTGCGTTGGTGTATAACAGAAGGGGTTGCGCTGGCTCGAACATTCACTGAGACAAAGAACAAACGCTGCTAAAAAGGGGTCGGCGTACTCGTGCTATACGCATAATCGTTATGAACGTTTCGAGAGGATTCATCGTACGTACCGAACTGTTGCAGCGGATTCGTCGGATTGGGGATATACGCGCGCGCACTGTCGCTGGTTTTGTACCGGCTTGATCCGCGTATATGAAGAGCTGTCAAAAACCTAATGAGAGGTGTGACTGCACATGTTCCTCAGGCCTCTACTGTGATAATTCAGGTTTAAGAGGGTGAGAGACTACTAAAGCGTGCGAATTCATATCCGCATGGTCGAGAATAGGAGAGATCGTGGCAAACGTTCACAATTGGAAAGGTATAATTTAGGTACACATTGTCTTCACTACATAATGGGGTAGAAAAAGTGTTTCGTCTGCGATGTGAAACTGTTAATCAATTTACGCTCAAAATGATTTCGACATTTTACCCAAAAATAACAGAAATACATAAAAGTATAAAGTTTATCATAAACGTAACCGAGCTCAAAATATGAAAACTAATACGATACAAGAGGTGAACGCCCGGTCTTCTCTTGTCTGTACGTGTTTGTTGCAACAGGTATGAGTACTATTTATTTATTTTTCAAATTGATATTGAAAACCCTATGATCTCGTAACAACAGTTTTAAAACTGTTTTTCACAACTTAAATCGATTTCACATGAATATGACGAAAGAAATTAAAAAATCAGGATGCAAAGTAGAATTTTTTACATTCGTTCATCATTATTTTCCACTTTTCACTTAGCCACCCTATGCATTAGGGTGATTATAAGAAAAACGTTATATCTTTCTTTGCCCAACTAACTAGTTGAGAAGTTACTTTGGCGCAAAAAAGAAAGCTCACCAAAGGAGAGCTCTAAATAATAATATTTTCAGGTGACTCACGCAATTTGTAATTTCCCATTTAAATAACATGGGAAAAAAGTTTTTGCGTATTTAGACTTTTATACCTCCTTAATGACAACTGAAATGAGTACTTTTTCAGCATATCTCTATAGAAAATTTTGTCATCTGTAAAAAAGGTATTTTGCAAAAACTTCCTAAATCCAACCATTTGATAGTTATTAACTTTCAAAGTTATATGTATTTAAAATTTTACCGTTTTTCAACTATCACGGCAAAACTATTAGTTTTACCATAACATTTCTTAAACTTTTTTTGTAGAGTATTCGATTCTCAACAAATCGATTCTTGAGAAGAATTTACCAATGTCATAGATTAGAAATGGTAGGCTTATGAAACCGACACTGATGGTTGTGCGATCGGTGTGCGGCTTCGGTGACCAACACTTGGATGGGTGACCGCTTAGCCGTGCATTGACTGGCACATCAATAAGTGAGCGGGAGGTATTTTTTCTGAGCCTTTAGTGTTTATACTTAAGTAACATTGTTACTTTCGTGTATACACCGAAGAATCAGGAAAATATAGTGGGGTCTGTACCGGCACGGGGTTTCCGCAATTTCCCCGTACCCACGGCGATTGCGGTACAGTGTAGCTAAGTCGTTTGCGGACGGATCGGAAGTTACGTTAGCTTAGCGAAGTGCGGGTAGGGAGTGATAGGAGGAAGGGTGGGAAGGGACGTAGAAACCCGAGAGGGTGTGCGCAGGAAAATGGAAAATAAAAATCTTAAAAAAAATCGTTTAGGCCTATGAGAAAAACTCGATACAAAAAAATCTCATTTTAAATGACTTTTATTTACAAAAATTACTATCGATCACTGCAAGATTTTTTTTATCACAATTGGGATAGCGCCATCGATGTTCTGGCAGAAATTGTAACAAATTCTGAAATTTCTCTTCGTCTTTAATTAAGCATTCGTTACATTCTTCTAATAATGAAACCCGCGTTCTGCAACATCATTTATCATTGTCAGCATTTAAAATAATTCCAAACATTCTTTAAAGTTATCAGTATCAATCCATTCTTGGCAATAACGTGAAAAATGTACTCAATCGTAAATAAATAACAGAATTCAATAATTGACCTGTCCCCATATTTTTGTTATGTTTTAGATTACTAAATTATGTAAAAGACTTTTGGAATAATCTTTTACGTCACACATTCTATTCATAGGCCTACAATTTCCAATCTACGACATTGCCAAATTCTTCTTTAGAGCCGATTTATTGACAATTGAATGGTCTCCAAAAAAATTTAAGAAATATTGTCCAAAAACTAATAGTTTTGCCATAATAGTTACAAAACGGTCAAATTTTATTTAAATATAATTTTAAAAGTTAATAAACTTTTCAAATGGTTGCATTAATGCATTTTTTGCAATTAACCTTTTTCTAAAGCGTTACATTTTTTATAGAGACATGATGTAAAAATATATTCATTGCAATAGTCATTAAGGAGGTATAAAAGTTGATATACAGGAAACCGTATATTCCATGTTCTTTAAATATGGGAAATTAAAAATTGTGTGAGTCGCACCTCTAAATATTACTATTTAGAGCTCTCGTTTTGTAAGCTTTCGTTTTTTGTGCACCAAAGTAACATTTTTTAATCATCCTACTATGCATATTAATTAAAATTAACTTTTTTACATTATACAGAAAGTTGTGCGAAGAATGGAAAATAATTCTGGAATTAAGGAAGTTCTATTGGCAGCCTTCTTTGAAAAAAATTGTAAGAACTGAATTTAACGAATTTTTAGTGATCCACAAATAATCAATTCAAAGTTCTAAAATCGTGTTACTTCAATATATTTTAACAATAATTCTGTCTAATTAGAAGTGCTAATTATATTTAATAAGAATACCACTAAAAACTATAAAAATCGGTCTCTTTGGCAAGAGGATATCACATGCTGAGATTGATAAATATTATCGATTCAATATGAAGAATGCTGTGTCAATGGGTGGCCTAGTTAAGTGATTGGTTGATAGAGCTGAGACGTTTCGGCTCTTGATCGGAGGCCTACTCAGAATCAGTTTCATTACAAGTATCACTTGTGTTCTAAGACCTTATTTAACATGGTTGCCATTTAATGTGAATAAATTGTAACACTCTGATTAATTATTTGAAAATTTCACGTTATGTCTAAGCGTGAGCGATTCAATTTTTGTTCTTTTGGTCACTTGTTAACTAATTAGTATTCACTTTACTTAACTTTTTGACCGGGAACTTCGGTCATCCATCCATTAACTCTTGGTGATGTATACTCTATCTGTTTTCCTATTGATTTTTACGTGTAGCAATATATTTCCAAGGCATTCTAAAATTGATCAGTGAGGTTAAGAAACATATTAGAATGTAATATTTTACGTAATGATGAAGATGGCCAAGATAGAAGAGGAAAGGAGGTGCGAACAAGGAGACGAGATGGAGTAAGAGCCATTGAGCCTTACTTATAATTCCTGTCCACAAAGTTCCTGCGACAGCGTCACAGTTGAGGATATTTGGTGCCCGACTCAACGATCAAACGATGGCGTGCGTGCGGATGTAATGGCACCGGGGGTTGAGGCTCGAGGTTTTCAGGACGTTCATACCGCTAGTCGAGGCGACGGTGGTGGTTGTCGGTTAGTCGCTGGCTCAATGATAGCTCGCACACGTAGAGAACGCCAGTACCACCGGCAGAAAATCCCCATTGCTATTCAAAACATAAAAACCATTTAAAAATGTAATACCCGCGCGGACCTGGCGAAAAGTGGGCTGGGGTGATCCAACGTGTGACTCTGAAAGTAAAATATACTGCCCGACGAAAAGCTTCGGTCAAATAATCGTGATTTATCGTTATAAGGAACTCGACGGTGAAAGAGAAGTTTTTTTCCTCCTTTCCACCTAAAAAATCATACATCGACTTTAACGGGTGAGGAATTACTAAGCACATATGTTTCAGAGGAACGCGATGATGCACTTTCACGGCTTTAATCAGAGAACATTCATGCATGACAGATGAAGCTGGTAAGTTATCATCTTATTCAATGATTACGGATTGAACTGACAAACTATGTACACTAAAAAAGCTTTGATGCAACCTTTAAACCGAAACAGTCGATTAAAAGATTTTTTTCTACTGACTTCGCTAAATTACCTCATTTCGTGGGCGCCAACCAATTCTTGTTCTTAACCAATGACGCATGCGCAATACGGTTTCATTATTCCCTAGGGAGGAAATCGGTCCATTTCCGTCCGGAGGGTGTAATGACAACTGTATTACGCATGGGTACCTATCATCGGCTAAAAATGTGTAATTTTTACGTCCTTGTTACTGGCACGAAATGGGGTTATATCGCAGTGAAATCGAAGAAAATATAGTATTCTACATGGGTAGGAGTGCATTTTCACCTCGTATGAATTTTTAAAATTTGTTGTGAGATTAAGTCAAAATGTTACAGTCATGCACAGCATCGTTTATGAGAGAGAAAAAAATCGCAAACTTTACAGCTTATTACACTACTGTTATAGAGAGTTTCTGACGACTTCGCCGTATTTACGTTATAACAGCTAAGAAAATGCTACCATGTACATAAAATAAACTATGTATAGTTCAAATGATAATCGCTTAAACGTTTGGCACCTGCCGAAAAGGATTGACAACACCGTTGTGTAATTCTTGATTAATGAAAAACTCTTGGTCATCATCGCTTGGGAACTGAATCACAGTTGTCTCTATTGCACATCGACCGCACCGCACACCGGGCACCCTCTAGTCGCCACACTACCTCACCCTACTGGTCCAGACCCCACACAAACCTTAATCTTCACACTCGGCGAAAATCTCGCACGTCCCTGTCTTGTAGCATAATAAGCCACGTAGAAAAAAATGTCCCGGATGGTGTCTGAAATGGAGTCCCGGGTGGAGTCCGGACAGTCCTGGCGGGAGTTGCGGGTGGATTTTCGGGTGGACTTCGGCCATTTGAGACTCCCAAAGTCCATTCTGGACCTTTCCCCGGACTTCTTTCTGGGCTCCATACGGTACTCTGTCCCGGACTCCATCCTGAATTTTATACCTGGTCGTCCAGGTATCTGAACATTCAAAATTTGTATCAACGCGAGTGTATCCAGTATCCAGTAGGCGCATTAATTCTATAGGCTTCCGATAACTTTATTGCTGAAATAATTCTTCATCACACTGAAGGTTATAATAAGGAAGCACGAAGTTTTTCCACACAAGTCATTCATCACTGCACAGATTTGTAGATTAAGCGACTACGAATTGTTCTCAAAAAATAATTGTAGTGAGGGCATAGAGTTGTCCTTTTTATTATCTTCACCGTTAGAAATCCGGTTACATGTCAATTTTATAACTCGAGAACCGTTCAATCAACTGATCTTTGCATAAAACTTGAATAGAATGTGTCGTCGTTTGATACTGAATTTGGTGAGCATCTAACAAAAAGTTTATAATTAAAACTTTCCAATTAAAACTGCAAATTTTGATGTTATAAAACATTTCCTTTAACGCCTTTCCAGGAAATGTTGTTCATTCAGTACTAATCCTGAAAATCTATTAAGCAATCATACAAACATCACCAATTATGTCTATGCGCTTATGTCTGCGTGTCTGTGTATACGTCAATTTCTTTCAAACAATATTTGTCACTTGAAATTCAGTCAGTATTGTAAATTCCACTTATAGTCCTAATAAAATTTTCAATTTTCGGAATAAATTTAAAAAAAAAAATAAGTATTATTGCAATACAATATAAATTAAATGTAAATTTTATTGCAAAACAACTGAGATACTTTCGGTGACAATTCGTAAATCATGCGCGAGATGCAGTCATATTGCCGACTCATATTGAACAAAAGAAAAATCTATTTGTTTTAAGTTTAACCAATCTGATTTCTGTTTCTGTGCAATTGAAGTACGAAGCAAAATAGCGAGAGATATTCCACAATGTATGTCGATGATTTTTACATGTATCGACCCTCTTAATGGTTTATAATGCTGACACAGGAAAAAAAGAGCGGCGAAGAGGAATCGCAATCAAGTTGCATCCGTTTCCTGGAATTGTCAAAGGTTGCTGCTCATGACCTAACGAACGCGACGTAAAAAAAATATATATGTCGTTGAAATAATTGGATCCATCGCGCGTTATCGATTCTTCAGCAGATTGAACTATAATAATGAAACTGGTTTTCGCGGTTCACGTAACCAGCACGGTTGAGCTGCCGAATCGAGGGTTCGCGCGTTGTTGAACCGCTGAGTGGTTGTGAGTCACCTTAGAATAGGGTCAGTGGTTCTTCTTCATAGCATTGTGCATGTTTCATTGACATGGATACCACTTTTTGTGGTTTTACAAGCAGATTATATGCCGACCAATCCTATCTCGTTGTTATCGTCGTTATATTTTTAGAAACTCGTAAAACCTGTAGTATACTTTCGGTAAACCTGATAATCGATGGTTTAATGTAAAATGAGAAGCGCTGCTATTACGCAACGACGAGGAACCCTGCCTGCTTCACAACTACCCAGCACAGCCCTCGTATAATTTCACCCTTACAATTATCCCCAGCATTAAAAACACGATGTTAATTTCCCTACGTCGAGTTGTAGAGAGAAACCCCGTGGCAGCCCTTCTTGCAAATCAATCGATTTGTAATTTTATTCCGGTGTATACTCGCCCTGGTTGGTTAGTACTCTCATATAAGCTTCAATCTCCACTTGCATAAAATCTCACCAAGCGTAAAATCGACACTTACATAATTATATATTGTAATATTCGCGAAGGGTACTGCCGACTCCATCAACGCATCGCTCCCACACTACTAAAAATATTACTCAAAACATTGCAGCGCAGAAAATATATTTTGAACATACACGTAGAAATATATTTTATATATCATTATATTATGTTAATTATGTTTAAAATATATTTTCTGCGCTGGAATGTTTTGATATACATATTTTTTTTGTACATACTGCTTTCAGGGGAGAACATCAAAATATTTTTTTTCTACACTCTCAGATATATACAATAATTAGCCACATTTTATTACTTCTCAAGTATAATTTCTCAGAATTATTACGGATTTTGTTACTAATCGTTAATTAAAAAAATGATGGCCCTACATTTTTGCGAAAATAATCTGCAGTAAATCAGGAAAAGTACTCTTAAGGAGTATTTTAAATCTCGGCAATTATAAGATTGATCTATTTCGGTTTCGCATAAGCACATAGAAGACGTAGTAAGAGCGCATGATTATCAGCTAGACAATTCTCAAAATTGATTGGATCGTGTCAAACCACGGCAAACAAAAGCAACCCACTAAAGGTATTATATTGACCGGATCTTATCTGATCGCACTGTAACCCTGCTGATTTGTTAAGTTGAGGGATAATTGAAATGCCATAACAAATTCTGGTTGAACTGTTTTGGCGGTCGTTGATTGTACACTTTTATTTTTCTTTCCCGCGCAGAAAAAAGTAGTCGGAAAGGTGTCCGGGCAGTCCTGGCGCGAGTTCGGGAAGTATTCTCGGATGGCGTTCGGCAATTTAGACTCTCGAAATCCATTCATCTCCGACATTTTCCCGGGATGGTATCCTTTTCTCATCCCCACAACGACATCGCAGATGCGTCACTCGTTTCACAAAACCAAGAGTCCACGATTGTCCGCCAGACAATTTTCAAAATTACTAGATCGGATCTTCTCATACCCGGGCATATGAAAATGACCGAGTGACAGTGTTTTATTTGCAGGTTCTCATCTGAGCTGAGTTGCAGCGTTGCTGATTTGTTCAGGTGTGATGCAATTGTCATAACAAGCTTTGTTTGAACCATCTTGACCGTCGTTCGGTTATATGTTTTTTATCATTCTTTCTCCTCGGTTTCGCACAAGGACACCACAGACGCGCCTCTCGTCCCCCCAAGTGCGTGCGCACGGTCTGTGCGTGCCCAAGTGGTCCGGACGCATAATGCAGTCACGTAGGCATGGGGTTCGGGCAGTGAGGGGGTGGTATAATTAGGGGCTAGAAGGGGTGTTTCGAGGGTAGGGGAGAGGAAGTAGAAGAGGCTGACAGATGTGGGAGCATTGTTTTATGGGGTACCCAACTCTTCCGCCACCACCATCTCTGTCCTTCACCTTTGCGCTCTCTTCTGTGTCTCTGCAGCCAACTCACTGTAGCTTCGAATAAACGCACACCCCATGATGGTACGTGGCGTACTGCTGTGATTTAAAATAGAGCTCCCACCACAGCCCAGCCGTGATTTCGTGAATCTAACAATGAGCCCAACGATTCGCACAGCACGTATCCCTGCGAATTTAAGCTGAACGGGTGACACACACACACCCCCCGTAGGTCACCATATATTTTTTTAAATAATGAATGTCAGAGACTAACAAGAGACAATCCGACGTACACGCTTTTTCCGACTAATTGTCGTGCAACCATAATCCCGAGCCACATTTGCTAATAATATAGTCATGAGTGAAATGCAATTTAACGACAATTTTGTTAATGCATTACTTGTTAATTGAGCTCTCTCTCTTTTCAGTGTACGAAGTGCACGAGTATCGAGTATTTGGATATGCTACATGGTTGGGTCTTGTCGCGGCGACATCAAATTGGCGGGCACGTTGCAGTTTCAACGAATCTTTGTAATTCATTCATGAATTATTTATTACGAAAGTCACACTTTTGTTCTTCTGGTAGAAATTCTACAAATGCACAAAAAGTCCTACCGTTTTCAATATAAATTATATTTAGCGATTTTAGTTGTTTCGCTCGATTGGCTTCGTGAGTATAAATAAACCAAGAGCGTATTAATATTTATCAGTTATATCAACATTCAACGTATTTCTTGCTCCAAGAATTGACAACCTGCATTTGTCAGTTCGATGTTAACATATAAATGATCAAGGAAATTACTCCGCTCAGGAAGACTACTCCCTCTTATTAGTTGTAAAAATACAACTGAATTTTTTTTAAAAGTAGGACTGTGCACGTTGCTTCCTCATTCATTTAGTTCGTCGTCTAAGTTATCCGTAGCCGATACAAAATCTCATTACTTTTCGCTGCTGCATTTGAGTGACAAATCTTCGTTATATTGTTTAAGTGATTTTCAATGTACAGATATTTCATTTTTGGAAACAATAGCAATATCTGAATTAAAGAATTCGATATTATGTAACCTCTTTGAAACACTTTATCGATTTTGCCTTAAATTTATAAAACACATCTCTTAACGATACTAGATATGTACACAAAATGTTATCCCGTTGTCTTCATATTTTAGGAAGTTGCATCGATGAAAAATTAAAACCCCTCAAATCTTAACAATTTTATAGACGACGAAACACTTTTTCCAAACATTTTTGAATATTATTTCGTTTCTGTAGAAACTTTTGTCTCGGCAGCAAATTTTGCAAAACTTACTGCAATAACACATCAATTTTTTCGAAATCCAAATCGCGGTGAAATTCGAATTTTTTTTTTTTACGTATTCAGTCAAAACCAATAATAAACAAGACTCAACGTATCTACAATTATAATAAGTTATTTAACACGATAGTTAACAATTTATAAGTGATAGCTTGAACTCCTCTTTCTACAGAAATTCTAAGTCCAGGATGGATTCCACTATAGAGTCCGGGATGGAGTTGAATGAATCCAAGGTGGAGTTTGGCTGGTGCAATAGAATCCAGGACGGAGACTGACTAGTCCAGGATGGAGTTTGGCTAGTTCAGGATATAGCCCGGAACGGAGTCCAGGATGAAGTGTAGGATGAAGCAAATTCCATACTCCATTCCGGACTCCATCCCGAACTGCCGGAACTCTATCCCAGATTCCATTCTGGACTTATTTTTCCAACGCGCGTAAAAATGATGTGTTCAAAATGAAGTCTGGGCAGTCCCGGATGGAGTTTGGATAATCCAGGATTTGTTGCGATCCCATTGTTCATGTTGGGCTCCATCCTGGACTGCCCAGACTCCATCCTGCATTGCCAAAATTCCATCCCGGACTGTCCAGACTCCATAATGGATTCTTCACTGGATTCCATCCTGGACACCTCATTTTTTCTACGTGGGCAGGACAAGGAGAATCAATGATGTGAAGTCCTGGACTTTAAGTTTTCGAACCTTACGGATGCGAGGAGATACCCATGCCGTAGTTTTATAACTGTGGTAAGTTGCATTGGATGATTGAAAATTTGTTTAAAAAATAAACGTAAGGCATAAAAATGATGCTCATTATGAAAGACACGGTCGTTCTCATAGTTTCGAAACGGAATAACTTCTGTTTTGTATTTGCGTTAGAAAACCATTTTTTGTCTGTTCGCTTGCTGCATGGTTGCGCCGCTGCATTCCACATGGGTTGTACGTCGTTTCGCTATCGTCAGAACTATGCAGTATACGCCCGATCCAGTTTCAATTCATGACGCTCCGAGCATACAAAATTATTTGCGAGTCTCGTTACAGCAGGAACGAATGTCTGCAGGCCAGCGGCGGCGACGACATAGGAGGAGCGGGTTGGGGCCGAGTGCTGTATACAGCAGCTAGGTACACGCGGTGCTGAAATGCAAACGTTTTCGTATCGGAACGGGGGTACGGTAGATCGAACCGAGATATATTTTTTTCAAAGCAACTTCCACCGTATCGGAGAGAGAGCCCTCATATGGAACCGTTATCTGTACCAATTCAGCAATATTTTTACATTTACTGTTCGCCTTTCTACACTGTACCTTTATGCCCGCGTTCGGTCTCGATACTGTGTGTTCGGTAATCTGAAACCTGCTGCAAACCTAACGAACGTATGAATATGGTTCCTCTTGCTTGCATCGGATGGGACTGCACGTTATTTTTGTGCAAATGGAGAGTAGAGAGGATATACCACATCCGTTGCCTCTTTGCTGTTCTTTCGTCATCGACTATACAATATTTAATGCATTCGAAAACAGTAGTAGCGGAGCTACTGTTTTCGATTTCGATCACCTTTAGAATAGAATGAATACGATTTTTGTTCCATTTTGTCCACAGTTCGTTACTCGATTTATACTGTTTTTCTTCACAAAATACTGTAAAGTGATCACTAATATTCCGGATTAGATTGTTATATACATTTAGAGGACCGAGTCACATGAAAAAGGGAATGAGAATGTGTCTTGACTTTCAAGGAACTTGCAATTAAACTTCATAAAATGCACGTCAAGAAATAAAAATCAGCAATTGTCTTCTGCTATCAAGAGTCGGTTGGACGTCAATAAAAAGAAAGTAGTTTTTAATGAATATATTGTACCAGAATGTTGCATACACATTAGGGTGTGGCTGAAGAAAACTTCTTTCTTTTTTAATCCGCACTAACATCAAACGTTTACAATGGACCTCAAAAGATGTCAGTCATAAGTTGAGGCCCAGGAAAAAGAATTAATAGGTGCCTCAAATGCCTTTTTTATTTCCCATTTGATTAACACGTAAATGAATGCAAGCCTTATCAAATGGTCGTCGGCATTCTTAGGGGACTATTTTACAGAGATCTCATATTTTTTCCTTCAAATATAGGTAATTTTGAGACGAAAAAGTGGTTACATATTCATTGCTAGGGCTTATAGTTTCCAAGTTATGATTTTTTTAAATCGCCCTGATGCTTTCTGCATGTCAACATTTTTTTATTTGTCCAGCCGTTACTATGTAACCCAGCGGTCAATACATTTTTCCCAAGGCAGATTTTTTTTCGTTTTTCGATTATCTAATGGCACCTATTTTTTATTTTTTTTACTATCTTTTAAAATTGCTTGTCATTTTCGTTATTTTTGCTGATGGTCAATTGTGACGTTTCACCTGTTCGTGCAATTAATTTTTTTCCAGCACCGTTTTTTTCGTTTTTAATGATCTAATGGCAGCTATATTTAATTTTTGTATGATCTTCAAAAATTGGAAGTTATTTTCGTTACTTTTTTGGCTGATAGAGAATTGTGCCGTTTCACCTGTGCGTGTAATGAATTTTTTTCCCGAGCAGATTTTTGCGTTATACGATTATTTAGTGACACCTTTTTTTGGTTTTATATTTATATAATAACCTAATAAGTATGGACTTTATGAAAAAAAATTTCCTACAAAAGCTGTTAGTCGTGACGCGACGAATTTCTTGGTAGAAAAAAAGTTATGGTTCCATTTTTAAAAAACATTTTTTTTAACGTACCCTTTCGAACTCTAAAAGTTTCATTATACTCAAAACTTGATGTGGGCGGTATTTTTCAAGATAAATCTAGTGAAAGTTTAAAATGGGACACCATCTATAAATATTGTGACGAGGCACTGTACAATTCGCAGCTTTGCGCTACGCCGAGGAACGCTCAAGCAAGACAAAGAATGTATGCCCGGTGTAGCACCCTTCCCCGCACGTGGACCATCTTACCGAAGCACCGAAAACTACGCGATTTGACGGTACTTGTGAGTTGCTAAGGGCTCTAAAGAGTGAGAGTACGGGGTAGCGCGACGCGGAAGGAAGACGGTCCGAAAATTATCGACCACCGACGGTTTCGATCGATGTGCGTACGTGAACCCCCACCCAAGACAGCCCGCGGCAAGCGGGTATCGAAGTACCCGGAAGACCGGCAGTCGCGCTGCGGTAAACAATTAGGGCGAAGCTACGCAAATTATATTAGAAAAAGTACAAAGGCCGAGTCCGTTAGGCGTTCGAGCGTTGCGCAGCTGCAGCCGGCGAGTCCCGTGTCGTGCAGTGGCTCGTCATAATATATCAAGAGACGCGGTAACGTCTCGAGACAAGTACATTAACCCTACTTTACCGACCGAAGACGAGACGCTCCAAGGCTATACTTACAGTAGCCAACTCGAATTAGCCGGAAATTTATGAGGTTAATATTTTGGATATTGTTGAATTTTTTTATTTATAGAGCTGCGGGTATATTGTGGGCTGCAATTCGATGTATTAGTTTATTATAGAACAATTGGGACCAAAAACAATGCTGTAGCTAATACCATTACGAAAATATGTTGATTTAAATATTTCAGATTTCAGGTACTTTTATAATTTTTTCTCTTTGCTGTCACGGCCCGCGCGCAACTTCACGCCGTACATGGCACACTCCTAACTTCACGCGGTACGTGGCACACAATGAACGGGATATATATATGCATATAGATATAAATATACTGCGAGAGATATAAGATATATATATATATATATAGCGGCTAATGTATAATATAGTAAGAGTTCGCTGTTCGCAAATGAACCAGCATCCAGCCAGAACGGTATTTTGGAGTTATTAGTACAGTGAGCAGTGATGCAGTGGTGTATTATTTGTATAGGTGAAGTGATAAATTGTTAGATTATATTGTTGAACATATAAAAAAAACGTCTCTTAAATGCGTTCAGTGGTGTAGTGTGTATAGTTTTCTCCGATTATTAGTTATTTTTCGACATATTTTATTTTATTATACAGAAATGGTTGGTGTAATTAACCTAAAATTTGTAAGCTGTAAATAAAGTTTGAAAGCGTTTTTTAAACGCTTTCAAACTATTACAAATAATTTTTTAAATTGTGACTGTGATTCCAAAACTATAAATGTTGCAAGTAAAAAAAACGGTAAAAACCTTTAAAAACTCCTGATTTATTTAAAAAGAATCTGTAATTATAAAGTCTGAATTTTTAAATTTGTTCAAGTAACTGATCTAAAATTTTGCAAAAAACTCAAATAGAGTGTATCATCGTTCAATACTAAATTTAGGTGTAATCGATAAAGTAGTTAAGATTTGTATAGCAATTTGAATTTTTTTTATTAAAGCGCTATAACTCCAGAACAGTTGAAGGAACTTGAATAGAATTTATCCTTAATTGATATTGAATTTGGTGAGAGTCCAACGAAGAGTTTATATTACAGAGATTTTTTTTAGGTGTGTTTGGCCTTGTTGTTTGGTCTTCTTCATGGTCATCATTGTGCATCGTTGTTTCATCTTTGGATAATATCAGAAATTATTTTGGAGAGATAGAATGGAGCACTGTTTTTTTTATTAACAAGTTCAAAAGTTACTATGACACACATTACTGAAAATGGGTGTAGTGTTACGTCCTGACGTAACTTTATCAAAAAAGCAAAAAATTTATCCTTTTTTCTGTTTCGCGGTGTGATAGCACCCATCGGAAAATCATACGACCCACAGGTATAATGCAGCTATTTCTAGGGATTGAATAAAACACCTGGCGGCACACTGTCTGCAGTGCGTATCGAGGTTCAGCGGACCCTCAGTGGTCAGCTTAACAAACACGCGCGGGTGTGTAGCACGATGATGCAACACATCTGTGACGACTTCCTCGATACCGCTTGCTCTAAGACAGTAGTAGCAATGTAGCATGATTAACCTGGTCTTGATTGTTGAAAAAATATATAGTTCGGTATCTGAATATGCTCGATACCCTAATAGAGATATTTAGAAAAAAAACATAAATACTCTTCTTTCGTCCCCTTCCCCCAAGAAAACTGAAAGAGTGGAAATAATTGTAAAAAAAAGGAAATTATTAAAACTTAGTCAAATAAAATAATAATGTGACGATATTATTAATTATTATCTTTTAATTAAATAATCAAAATAAGAAATTTAACTAAACCCTAACATAATTCAAAGCCAAATTTATATATATTAAAAGAAAATCCAATATAACTTAGGGAATAAAAATATTAATAAATATCGTATGAAAATAGAAATAGATACCCTGTCAGGTAATCGTCCTAGGGTACATACACGTATTTGTAAAACTAGAAACATGGAAATTTATTGCAATAAAATAAAATTAAAAATAGACTCCAACTGATCACGCATTTCCATGTCTCTCGCTATGTATGTACCACGTGCATGAACTATAATCCCTTAGAAACTGGTCATCCACGCGCGGATGACGAAAAAAAAGAGGTAGGGATTTTAGTATATATGACAGCGTCCGATACGCTGAGCCATTATTCAGATTCGATTCATTAGCCAGATCATTATGCGATAATTACGTTTTCGTGTATCCTTACGTATTCGTCCATCAGAAAGTTAGTTGACAGGTAGTTGTCACTAACCCGCCGTGAAGACCAACGAATTCATCTCCGGAAAAACTTAAGTATTGGTTTTTTTGTTTGAATCTTGTCTTTTCATTTGGATTGAATTATAGTTATTAATTGATAAAATCTTATTATTAAAATTTGCCATTGAAGTAATTGTTTTTCTTTTCCGGAGTGAGTAGTTGGGTTCTTCGCGGCAAATTAATTTTTTTTTGTTGTAACATTTGATTCTATTTTTTTCTTAATAAAGAAGTATACGCAAAGTTAAAAAATTGACCAGTGAGAGTTCATAAATAACTAACTTTTAATCTTCCCCCGAAACAAAGATCGATTCCTGAGACACAAAACAAGTAAGTACTTTTTTCTTCTGTCTACCTTTTTGCATGTATTAAAATAAACATCATTATAATTATTATTTCTTTTCGACAAATTATTATTTTAAATTATCAATAGCATTCTCAACCCTGTCCCGAGCAATTTTCCGAAAGCTTAGGTTCAAAAGGGGGTTTGCGTATTTTATATTTGTCATTCAGTTGTGTTTAAGAGAAATTCATTTCTGTTCATCAACGTCTCGACAGATTTAACCGCACTAATATGTGTAAAATCAAGGTTGAGAAATCGACAACGGTTTTATTCCTTCATGAGGAAGTCAAAATTGGCGATAACATTTCCTTTTAGAGGGTTCCTCTGTAAAAGATGGAAAATGAGGAAGTAATGTACAAGGCCAGACTTTACATCTTTTTTGTATTGTATGATTGAAAAAGTAAAAGAATTAATCTATAATAAAATAAGTTTGATTTTCTAAATTCGTTCAAGTGACTCATCTAAAATTTTGCAATACTACATTTAGGCAAAATCGATAAAGTCGAAGGGAGAGTTAGCTGAATCGTTCGGAAGTAAATTTCTTTGACGCGGTTGATCTTTCGGATAAAAGACGGGAACAATAAGCTGCAGAATTAAGAGTCGCAGCCTAACATCCTCATATTTTGTCAAAAAAAGCAACCGCAAAGAAGAAATTTGCATTACAGTTTTTGTTACCGACCGAGTCGGTAGCACATAACCTTACAGTGGGACATACATTTTACAACGATAAATTGATACTTCCTCAATTGTATAAAATCAATTCGGTAAAGGGAAGAATAAGAGGAACACTATACTTATTATCCGTTGTGCTAATAAATATATATGCTAAAGAATATATAAAATGTAAGTTCGCACTTATTGATCGATCGTAAAAGATAACAAGAATTGTGCAAAAATCAGTTAAATCACCCAAAAAACACAATGTGTAGAAAACTTGAGACAAGTACATTTACGTGAATGGTATGGAACGTATGCAAAAAGTTGCAAAATCCCCCAAAAAACACAATGTGTAAAAAAATGGAGACAAGTACATCTACATCGGTGGCATCCTATGTGTGCAAAAAGTTGTGAAATAAACTGAAAACATTGGCAGCATGTATTGTCAAGTGCATGTTAAATATTTATGTATAAGGAGGCAGTCTTTTGTAAACCCCAAGAAAAATTTCTTGAATTTTGAAGTATTAATGAAAAAATAGAATGAAATAAAACTGAAAATAATTAAAAATTATTGAACCAAAAAAATTAGACTTAGTATTTGACGAGTTTGTGAAATCCTTCTATCCTTCTATGTTATAAATTCATGTAATATAATATGTAATATAATATACACATAAATTAATATTCCGCTGCCGCCGCTGCCGTATCAGGAATTGAACCGGGCGGTCACCCATCCAAGTAGTGAACTACAGGACCAGTACTTAGATGGGTGACCGCACCGAGGCCCGAACATTTTTTTTGCAATTAAAGGAAAACATTATCAACTACAAAAATCGAAATAAAATTTGCAAATAAATAAATGAAGTTGATTTAAAAAAAAAAATTAGACCTCAGTACTTGGCGAGTTTTGATGCACATATGAAAATTTAATAATGAACCAATTAAATATATTTTGCTAACTCGCCAAGTACTGAGGTCTAATTTTTCTTTCGTCAAATGCTCAATAAAATGTTGAACGGAATTATATGGCACATTTACCAAATATAATTTTTACCTTTAATTTTAACTCAATTTCTTCTATAACTAAAAAAAATTCGACGTTAAACTGCTATAACATTCCGAAGATTGTGTTCCCTCTTGATATTGGTCTGTGCGGAGAATACGATGAAACAATTGATATTGCCGATAACGACGAATGTCCTGATTTTGAAAAATGGATATTTAAAAAACAAATCATTCTGTTGTAATATTTTGAGAATTCTTCTTTCTTGGCATGGCTAAATTGATATGGAATGCCTCATATATACATATACATATTTGGCTACCAGCTATATTCGAAGTCCTGGGTGGTTGGCATTTTTTCCCTTAATAGCGATATGCTTGAACGGTACTCAGAAAATTGTTGATTTTTATGTACCAAATTAGTTCGTCAATAAAATTTATGCCGAAAGAAGCTTTAAAGCACATGTATTTGAAACGAGAAACTTCAATCCTTGTAGACCGAGGTTGAATATTATTTTATTTCGAAAAAATTTGGGTTGTTTTTTTTAATTATTTAAACCCGATTTAGGGCGTGAACCGATTAAAACTCGATTTGGCCCCTTTAAGGACCACCTAGTATATACATATACCTAAGCGCTTTATGCGCCGACCCCCCGTGCCTTGATAATTACAAATTCTCCTTTCGGAGTTTTGTAAATTTTGTAAATTTGTTCTATTTATTATAGGGGGATTTGAAAAAATCAGGCCCTGGAAGAGGACCTGATTCTTTTTTATTCATGGGGACTTACAAAAATCAGGCCCTGACGGGGCTCATGGGCTCATGGGTGTACCGTAGATTCGCGATAGTCTGTTGTAAATTCCCATGCGCTATTGCGACGATCTCTAAACAATACGTGTTGCAGTTGAAATTAATTGACTATAACTGGTTTTGCGTAAATAAAGTTACGAGGATCCAGGTTTATTTAACAAATTTAATGGACTATAACTTCAAACTTCACCTTAAATATAAAATACAAGTGATGGTGTGTCGAGAAGTAAAATGAATGTCTTGTCTCGAAGTTGACTCGGCAACTAGTCGCTGAATACTGATTAGCAAAAGTAAAGATGGACCGTTTGAACTTTTACTCCCTCTTTTTAGTTAATCGAAGGAGAAACCTTCAAGGGTTTCTGTCGTATATTTTCATTGGTCAATTTTCGTAAAGATTTCTTGATAGGCTCTAAGGGTTCGCGTCCCCCGCAGGTAGATAGGAAGCGTACCGACGCGTAGGTACCGCGTACTCGTGGAAAGAACCTAAGCGGTCAACCCGCAATAAAACATTTGGTCGCCAGACTATTTACGGGGTTTTCAAATTGTAAACCCGTTGGTTGCCAGAAGGCAATTCGCGACCTTTTCTTTGTCGTTAATGATGGAAAATTCCAACGAGAACCTTTGAATATATGCGACGATCTTTTTCAGTTTTTTAATATATTGGAGTTATCTGACTTGCGTGTATGTGTATTATGTAAATGCATGTCTTATTGAATTAATCATTTTTTACATATAATATTGCATATCGTTGCTATCGACGATCCAATAGGGGGCTTAAAAATCCGGGTGTTGGTGTATTATTTGATCTTGGCAGTTTGATTGTCCTACACGGCGGCGACGAGATACTTTAATAATATCGAGAGATAGTTACCATGTAGCATATTACGTGTGTTAAGATTGTTGGAATTAATGTAAATGAAGTATTCACATTTTGTCTCGCGTTATTCTGTGGGTGTATTAGATGAGTTATTTAATTTTACTCTCAATGAATACAGTGAAATATCATAACTCATGTCACTAATATACAAGCATATAAAGCCGGGAGTCAACAAAACGTGTTCAAATTATCGATCGTGACCGAGGGGAGCAGGAACCATCGGTGTGTTAGATTCCATGTCAACTTGCCTAATGGGAATTCCGCGTGCGATAATTTAGAGACGTGTCATTAGCTTATGTTAACTAAAACCAGGCGTGTGTGTCTTTCGTATCGAATTCGGTGTTTCGTGGATTCTCGTAATGAACGGTAATTATGTAAGCTCAAATATTGCTTAATTACGCATTGCGGCGACACAATGCTTTTAACGGTTACCTGAAGTTAACATAGCGTGAGGCATAAGGGAACAACTACAGGGCTTTACTCGGTTAGTTGAAATCGATTTCTCGTTCCATCTAGTAAGGCTTTATCGGTTGAGCATATAAGTTTCAAGATTTAACGTACTTTTTCGTTTGGCCTAATGTGTTTCCTTCCCCTGAGCTCATTCGGAAATTTATATTTAAAAAACGTTACAAACTCAAGTCATGTAAAATTTATGTTGAAATTGCAGTGCCTTGTTTAATAACATTTGTTTAAAATGTATACAGTTGGAAACACGTAGTCACGCGTAACGAAAGCAAAACAAATCGATAAATGGACAAATAATTGAGGTGTAAGAATCAATCGAACTATATAACAGATTTTCATAATCAACACTATTCACCATCAGACCACTCTCTCCCTCTGTTCTACTTATATTCTCTGTATATATCAGGACATCAGGTTCATATAACGATTAAATTCCATTACGCGATGCAATGTGCGGCCATTATCGTGACGTCCGAGAATCACTCCGGTGTACCCATGGGAAAATTCAATATGATTATTCATCACAGCTGGTGAATGAGGAAATAATTCAATAACAATGAAAATAATCTACAGTCCCGCTTTTTCACTGTCCCGAAGTGCATATGGTTTGGTGCATACATTGGACGAAAAACTCTATAAAATGCGCCGTACTAGAAGAGAATGGACATGTAACAACCACATAAAAGAAAATTCAAACGTTTTTAAGGAATTTGGATATCCACATAAAAAAAGTTGCATAGTAGAACTTTGCACATGGCTTCCTCATTAATTTCGATTTCTCACAAATAAGCCACCACTATAAGGAAGCTTATTTATCAATTTAGACTTCCTCATAGAGGAAGCATTGTAAAATATCGATTAACGATTAAAAATCGAATAATTAATTAATAAACCAATAGCATAAAAAATGTACATGCGTTTGCAGCTGTAGTCCGCTTCATGATATCTTTCTAAACTATAAACTGTTAAAATAGAAAATTTACATTGCTCCAAAATTCGAACCCATTTACCGGTTGTCACCAAATTTGGTACATAGCAACAGTGAATATTTTTCATTTATAAAAAGTTTCAATCCACTCATTGTCAGTTGACCTGAGTTATAATAAATCGTCAATTTCTTGAAAAATTCAAACTGCTGTACCGGTCATCACCAAATTTAGTACGTAACAGCGCTTAATATTATTTTTCGTCTGTAGATAATTTCAGTTCGTTTGGTGAGATTTGACATGAGTTAGAGCAAAATGACTTTTTTTGTTAAAATTCAAAATCCGATAAAAACCGAACCTATTTGTCGATTCATTCAAAATTCAATACCGATCCTCATTTAACATAGCTTTATTTGTAAAAAATTAGTTAGCTGGTTAGCTAAAAATTTGCGACAGCTAGAGAGCGTACAAACATTTTTCGAAGATTGCAAAGTTAAAATTTGAATATATTTTTGTATTTTTTCCCAAAGTGCTATTCTGTAACTAAACTTTCTCATAAAGGAAGCAAAATGTATGTCACGAGTTTTTCCCGTATTGTAGATGAGTAAAATTCTGACCCAAGATTTATCTCAGAACGATCGAAAAAGCCATTATTTATATGTTACACAATGTACGCCGGATCTGATAACTAGATGGGCTCAGAGTCAGATCAGGGCTGAATTAGGTATCAGTTAGGTATGCCGGATCAGGCCCGGCTAATATTAGCCCAATACGGCCCATTTCATTACTAATTTTATTAACTGATAATTGATAATTAACCTCTTAATTTGAATTTAAAAATCATGACCGACTACGCGTCACATTCGTTGAAGGGTCGATACAGGCAACATAATTTCATTTCCACCAAATAAAACCGTACTGAAACATTTCACGATTTTAGGTATTTATGAAACTTCGCGAGATTCTATAAATTACGTAAGGGTATGTGTGCTGGACCGGTAAATTTTGTTAATTAATTGGAAAAGGAAGTCACCTCAGTTAACTTGATCGTCACAGAGACAATGCGATTATTTCATTATAGGTGAAAAAGGGATTTAAAGGGAAAAATAGGTAAATTTTATGCGGGTATTCCCAAAAATAATATAAGTGAAGTTAAGATCACACAAGTATGCGACGAACTTGTGTGGAGCGTGCACTGCTCAAGGCCGAAGAGTTTATTAAATTGCGCGAGATAAATCGAGCAGAATTAAAACACATATTACGTCTGTTTGTTTGTTTTCTGTTTATAATTGAGATAATATTAGATCAAATGTTTGTTGAAATAATCGATCCTAAAAGAATTCAGGTATAATAAAATAAAGAGAGTGGTTTAGAGGAGACATTATAGGTGGAAAAACGAATCCCACGAGCTAGATTATTTCACTGTATGGCAAGTTATTCCCGATTACTTTTGTTTTAATCTTAAGAAAATTCTAGGAACCACAGATGTTAGAAATTATACCATGTGAATAGATGAGATATCTCACGTACTTCGCGGAAAACGTCGAGATAATTCGATTAAAGAGCGTGTTGTATTCGCGGCGATACAATTAAGTGAACTTTAATAGGATTATGACGTCAGAGCTTATTTCTTTTACATGGTTCGTTTGATACTGTGTGAGAGAAGAATGTATTGCCTGACTCTAAATGATTGAATACCTGAATCGATATGCGTTCGCGTTGTAGACAAAGATGCGTCGTTTCATCTATGCGTGGCCTACTCGAGACGGTAGATAACAATCAGCAGGCGCGGCCGAGTGTGAGTGCGATACTCAGTCTCGCACGCAGAGCTAGGATATCTGGGTGTTTGTTGACAGTTCTTCTACATGGGTATTGACACTAGATCGATTTCCATGCAGAATATCGACCCCTTGACGTAAGATTTGATGTTGAAGCAATTTCGAGAGCAAATCCACGATAATTATTTTCTGTTTAAGTGGGGATGTGATGACAATATAAGTGTCAGTGCAATATCGAAGCTTGTACGTTTTATGGGGATATATCGGTGTCAGAGCAATACTGAGACAGATAAATGTAGGGCATATCAGGAGAATATAAGTGTCGATGCTATATCGAGGCTTATATTTCGGAACGGGTTCTGAATAGGAGACTACTTACAAATATGAGATATTTCTGGTAGGAAAGGTAGTGTATGAATGAGATACTAGTGCTTCGAACGACGCGTTTTTATAATACTTGTCCTACCGCGCAAGCACGATTTGACAGTTGATGACACGGACGAGTATACCGTTCGACCGTGGATCCACGTGTAACGGATACCTGTGACGTATTTTGCAAATTTGACGCAGGGGATAGGGCGTTCCGTTACAGTACATTTTTCGTTAAGCAGCGTAAGTCGTATTTATAAAGAAACCAATACAATAACATTGCAATGTCTCCATTTGCCCATTCCACACTGTGAATACGAAAATTGAAATTATTTTCATAAAAAAAAACACCCAAATGTGCTAATTCGCAGCGCTCATAATCACAACGTTCCAGAATCGAATCCCGTCATCGCCAGAAAAATTGAAATTTTTTTTTCGGAGATTCTGTAACTTTTATCCAGTAGTTTTTATAATTGTTGTGCACATCCAATTTAAAATGAAAATTAATTCCGTTAAATCATAAGTTATGAAGGGGCTTCGGACCAAGCGAAGGTCAAAGTGAGCCATAATATTGAGGTGTTTATGCCTTCCGAGAAGTGAGAAAAT
The DNA here is from genome assembly GCA_964016905.1 of Perithous albicinctus. Taxonomy (NCBI): domain Eukaryota; kingdom Metazoa; phylum Arthropoda; class Insecta; order Hymenoptera; family Ichneumonidae; genus Perithous; species Perithous albicinctus. The sequence goes on along the minus strand of OZ024691.1, from coordinate 11,439,115 downwards.
TATATGATGTCTATTCCAATTTAATATGTGATGATGACTGCACGTGATGCTAATAATTGAAAGATTTATAACGAATGATATTTGAATTGTTTAACATTTGATTTATGAATATTGGTCTGGAATTGTGTGTGAATGGAATAATATTTGAAGAAAGATTATCGACAATTGATTACATTTAACATGTTTGATTTTTTTTAGTAATAACGCGCCCATCGTAATGTATATTTTCAAAGTATTGTATGATCTTTCATTTCGAGCAATAATGATGATTGGGATTGATAGAAACCGATTTCCAAATTCTGATTTGTGTGACAATCCATTATTTTTCATGTCCATCCTTTCATGTTATTTTCAAATAGTATTAAATATTTATCAAGAGTCGCGGCAGCAACTCGACGCCAAGTATTAAAAGAAAAAAGTTTGAAATGAAATTTTGAAACTTTGTTCGTTTACATAAAAATAAAATTGGGGCGGAGGAAGAACATGCTGACAATTCTTTAGGGTACATGCTGATATGTCAACTTCAACCATAAACCTGAATTGGCTCTTTTATCTAATACATCCAACATCAAGAGTCGCGGCAGCGACGCGACTCCAAGTATTAAAAGAAAAATTTGAAATGAAATGAGCGAGACGCTAGCGCTACTCTATTTTACTCGACGTTGGCCCTTTTTCGTCTGCTAGGAAATGCCAGCTCGAATTATCTGACGCAACACGTCGCGGACGCCAAATGTATCAGTTCCAATATTTTTAATTTTTTATTTAATACACCTTCGATTTTCACGAAAATTTGTATCAAATATACTTAAAATTTATGACGTAACTTTCTTAAGTTTTATCCTGTTTTATAAGATTACTTCAAAGTCGCGCCAGTTATAAAAAAAAAAGTGTTTTTCTATCAAATCCGAACCCCTCTACCAATCTTTATCAAATTTGGTACGTAGCGACGCATTCTTTTTCGTAAAAAAAAGTTGAGTTGTATCGATCGATATTGAAGTAAACTTACAGCGAAACGTTAGTTTTTTGAAAATTTCAAAATCCTGTAAATTCCGAACAGATTTTGCTCAAATTCAATCTCAAAGGTCCTAGAATGTTACTCCACTTGTGATAAACTTTTTTTAATCATAACTGTCATAAGATTTTATTCACTTTTCACATTTTTACGAAAATTTCTAATTAAAATAGTCTTTCCTGCTTTACGTATGTGGCAAATTTCAATTCGTCCGGTCGACTAATTTTCGAGATGTAGAGGTTTCAATTTTCGGATGTCATCAACATAGCTCTAAATCGAAATAGCGACCTTTAACATAGCTTTATTAGAACAATAATTATTTAGCTTGACGGTTATAAATTTGCGACTATTAAAGCGCGTACAGACATTTTTCGAAAAATGCAAGATTGAATAAAATTTGCACAGTTGTTCGAAGTTTTTGAAAAGTTATCACAAACAAAGATATGGAGGTTTGAATTTTGGATGCCAACCACATACAAACAAACTTTTCTCAACGATTTGGACCATTTGGAGTATCCCGACATGAAAAACTCTAAAAAAAGTTTCCACGAAAACAAAGCATCTTCCATGAGGAAGGAAAATGTAGAACTACTCACAAAGAGAAATAATGAATGACAATTTTTTGTTGTAAAAATGGCAATGGTATAAAATAAAAGTCATTTTGTTTGTCGTGTTGTTAATTTCTTTATTCCTTTTGAACGTTTTTCATAAAATGTAGACAAAGACTGTTCACGTTGGAGGACAAAATCTTTTCATTTTATGGACAAAAATCATAAATTGTGCTCTAATGTGAGAGGCTACCCTGTCATCTCCTGTTATCCATCAACATCCCAGAGAAGAATGTACAGAGTTACCCTATTTGCTCCATCCTACATACACCCTAAATAAATGTAATACCAGTATTCCAATATTTGGTCCCAAAGTGAGAGACCTAATAGCATTTTTTTCAAATGGTTTATCCTATCTTTTTTTCTCTCGCTATCTCTTCTCTGTCGGTGAAACGGATAGTTTGATCAGACGTTGAATGGGAACTCGGTGTCCGGGGACTTGGTCGAAACGCATTTCTCTCCTCGTACCTAATTCGATGAACGAGTATACGTGTACAAGTTGGCGGCGGTGCAGCGGTACAATTGCAGTCGATATTTTCGATAGGGTGACGTGTTCCGCGTGGTGAGTGAGATCCGGTTCGTTTCCCCGAGTATAGTACGAGTGGTACTACTACGCTTCGACACGGAAAGAGCGAGTGAGATGGGAATATAAGAACAGAGTGTATACACTGTACTGGCTTCGTTGGCCCTAGAGTGCCGCGCGGGGGAGTAGGACCGGGGAGGGCATCTACTGTAATTAGTGAGAACGTATCGTAATTAGAGAAAATGCCACGTTTAATTGCTAATTGAGTTTCTGCCCGATGCGAGATCTAATTTTAATCACCTAATTACGTGACTACAGGCTGCGGGCTACGGACAGCCGCCAACCTGCCGCCTGTAATCGCGGATGGAGCTGCTGCCGCCTCCTCCGTCTTTCTGTAAGCGTAGTATAAATAGGTACCGTCTTTCGCGGTCTCACTCCTAACAGATGACGTGCTGAAATCGTTCATTTAAACTCGAATAATATACACATGTAAGTGCTAATTAGAAAATCATTTCGGTAGACAAACGAACTTGTCCAGACTAATATATTTATTAGAAGCGTTAGTTCGCTTACTATTATATTTGTTATTACCCTTGGAGATATCGTCGTAGTACTTCTGGCCCACAATAAGTTCGGCTGTAATTCAAAGGCTCCTTCAGTAGTTTTATTTTTATTTTTAGAAAACTCTATTTTACATAGTTTACATGCGATGAGAAAGTATTGTTGTGTTTGGTGGAGAAAGTATTGATGTGTATTGTCGTGTATCTTCGATGTATAAAATGTATTAATTTTGAAGCTGAAACTGAAAAGAAAACAACAATGGCTTTTGATACTTTACCTAAAATATGAAAATCAGTTTTCTCTCCCTAGTGGACGGACGGACAGACGGTAATCAGTGAATGTGTTTTTAGTAATCTAGGACACTCAAAACATCTATTTACTTCACAGTCTGGCAGTCGAATTATTTTTGGGTTGCAATACTTTCACTTTTACATACTCTGTATATGATGAGAAAGTAAAAAGTGAAGTGTCTTGAATCTACAGTTTATAATTATAAAAGCCCAACTGTTTTTTCGACGCATTCTTTTTTTCTTAATTCCATTGAAAACTATTTATCTCGAATAAAAAAAGTTAACCTATGTTAAAAGTAATATAATTAATTTAATAAGCTGTTTGAATCAATTCATTAAGGGGCCTAACTTTTGTGAGTCCCTCTATTAGCCGCCCAGGCCCTAATTCTTCTGCATCCCGTTATTAGAGCCTTCAAGCCCTTATTTTTATAAGTCTCCTTATAATACGACCCACGGCCTTAATTTTCTTTTAAGGACTATAAAAAAGCTCCACCCCCACAGGTCCTGATTTTTCTAAGTCCCCCTGGTGGACCCTCAAGCCAAAATTTCTTTAATTTCCGCTATAAGATCCTCCAGGCGCTCAGTTTTCTAAGTCCCGCTATTAGGCCCTCCAGGTTTGCGAATGAGTGTCTGTGAGTACGTGAGTGTGTGAGTGTGTGAATGTTTGTGAGTGTTTGTGAGTATTGGTGAGGGTCTGTCAGTGTCTGTGAGTGTCGGTGTGTTTGTCCAATTGATTTTCAAAATGTGTACTTTATTATTATGAAGATAGCATGATGCACACTTATGCAACTTTCACTATCAGAATCGGTTTTTCAATAAGTTTGTACGATACATAATTTTCATATACCTATGAGCTATTCCGGGCCAACTCAGTAAGCGTTCACCCCATAATTTTTTAAATTATTCCATATGCTTCAAGAAACACTTGAAATTATTTTTTGGTTTTTTTTACTGAAACATTTTTTTCATCTATATTGCAAATTCAAATTTTTTGCTTCAGTTTAGAAATTTGAAATGTTTCTCAAAAATCTTGTACTAGATATCAACATTTTTGAGTTTTTACCGAAAGTGGGCAGACGTTTGCGTCGATCTTATTAAGCCATTTTTTCGAAAAAAAAAGCTATTAAAAAATGGTAAAAAAATAATACGAAATGTCAGTTCATGATATTTTATTGATATAATAGAAAATAATGTATTAAATAATGAGATGTTGATATAGAAAATGAAGCGCGACATTTTTAACTATCGATTTGTACATTTCTCGAAACCAGCCATCAACCAACCGTTCTTGACCATGATCAAATGTTGATTTATGGTCGGTTCTAAAAAATCAACAAAAATTCATGAAACAGAATGTTTCAGTAAAAAAAACTCTAAAAAATAAAAAAAAAAAATGTCGAGCATATAGAATAGTATAAAAATTATGGAGCAAATTGGAATGGGTCAGGGTTGAACGCTTACTGAGTTGGCCAGGAGCACTTCCTATATACGTCGCAGGCTTCATATATGTATATTTATGATTTGTACGGTTTATGTACGTATATATGCTGTCTATATGTTGCAATATAATCCGTATGTATTTACGGTGCAGAAAATGTACATGCCACATAGATTTATGTATATATTTCATTTATATCTAGGGATGGTTTCTCAGATGATTTTATCTAACGGCACTGGATTCAGTCAAATGAAAAATTAACGATTAAATATTAATCTACTTGTTATACATCGCGACCCTCATCCGAGTCATCTTCACAAAATATTTATTATAATAATGTAATAAGCTGTAAGTTATTACAAAAATAGTAATACTCATTGTGAATTTATTGACAATACATACATTGATCGCTGTGACATTTATATTTATATTTTACATTTAATTTGCATATATTGCCAATTGGCCACCGACCGCGGTCCTTCAGCCTTTCAAAAATAATTATAAATAATTTTACAAAAAGTTTTAATTAATATATCTTAAATCGATATTCCTCAAATGTGGCTGGTAAAGCCCATACAACTATCAACTCTCTCATGTACATATTTTTTCGTCTCTGCGTTATTTAATAAAATCATGATTTGACTAAAATGTTTGTTTTTAGGGTAACTGATGTCGAATTTGAAAACACAAAAACTTAGTTCAAAATTCGAAAGCACAAACTTGAAATGGTTGTTCGAAAATTAGGATAATCGTTTGTTTTTTAAGATTAAAAATGTATATGACAATTGTATGGGTTGCACCAGCCATATTCCAAAAGAGGGATAGTTGAAATTATTTTCGCTAATAGCGATATGCTTGAACAAGGTACCCAGTAAATTTCAGATTTTTATATACTAAATTAGTCCATCAATAAAATTTATGCCGAACGAAGCTCAAAAACACATGTAATATTAAACGGGAAACTTTAACCCCTGTGGGCAGAGGGTAAACATTTTCATTCTTATGTTGAAAAAAATTGGGGTGTGTTTTTGATTTAGTTGAAAAGAATTTAGGGTTAAAGCGACTAAAATTCAAATTGTTTAAAGACCATCCTAGTACACATCCGCTAGATATAATGTCTACAGCTTTTGCTTAAAAAGTCAATTGTTTCGAAAAGAAACGTATTCCCTAGTGATCATGATTCCTCCGTTCTTCCACACTGATCTCAAGTTCCTGATACATTGTTTTCAGGACATATATTATACACAAAGTATACAGGTAGATCGAGCCAAATACGGGAAATGTGGTTGAAATTACATAATTGCCTGTTCGCTGCTCTATACGGTAGCGGAGAAGACTAGGTTCCGTAGAACAGACCTCTTATTAATGGGCGTATTAGCTATACATACTCACCCTTTCAGTCTGTATCCCTACCCTCATCCAGCACGATTATTGGCTTCACGCGTGGACGGTTATCAACATTATGCCTATAGCGGTAGTAGGGCATGGTGAAAATTGTAAACCGGCAATCGAGTGGCCATCCAGCAGTAGTTTACCACTACTAGTAGCCGCTACTCATATTATACTTGCCCTCCAGCTCTTTGGCTCGATTTCCAATACCATAGCAGCTCACCAACTTCTCGTTGCCTCGTTGCTACCATATTCGGTTCCAACTTTCAACGGCGCTCTCATTTGTATCTAGGATACCTATTATCGGTCAACGACTTTGTTACTGTAGGTGACACTACTACAAAATCTCAACGATTAAGAGAATTTTAACATTTTCCTTGCTGTGGAAATAAAATTATATGAAAGGAAATCTCGACGGCTTCATAAAATGTACGATTCGATTTCGATCCGTCATGCCTTAGATCGAAACAAAAGGAGATAACCCGACGTAATTAGTTTAGTCGAAATAATTAAGAATGCAAAAAGAAATGCAAACACTTTTTTAAATATAATGCTTCGTTAAAAGCATAACTTCAAACAAAGAGATTATCTTGCAGTCGACTAATCACTTAAACGAGTCTCGTAAATCTTCGCAAATAATAAATTGTATACTAAACCGTATACCATCAGGGTTAAATAATAAAAACGACCGTAAAAACAGTATAGCATATATCGACTTTCACGATGATCCAATGTTTTTTCAATGATATTTATACAAGGCGACAGAGTTAATGTTTGTATTTATATTTGGCTATTAGTCCTCTGGTACGAAGTATAGAACCAAAATTGTAATTACCCTTACCCACCATCGGCCCTCTGTATATCAACTGAATTATTACCATGTATCTACATCGAGTAGGCACCTGGTAGCTGTTTTCACCCTCAAACCCGTCAGCGCGGTAGCGAGAAACCGGGAGGGCATTTAGATGGCAGATAAAATGTTCCTGAATTCCAATCTCTCTTGAAAGTGAGTTCCTCTTAGGCGCAAAAGGGTAACGAAGTTTAAAAAATTGCATTCTCGCGGTAAAAGGGACTACACCATTGAAGCTACCCTATTTGCCGTTCACCGCCCCTTATTCTTCTACCAATTTGTCCTTTATTGCAGTAAAAATTAGTACATTATGCTACAACGGAGGGAAATGCGCGATTCTCACCGAGTGCGGGGTTTGCTGCCCGAGCGAAGCCAGGGCTGCATGAGCACGAGGTGAATATCGCGCTCCCTCCCGCGTAGCATGCGATTCTTTTTTTCCGATTGCGTTAAAATATGACGTGATTTCTGTCGCTGAAAAGCGAGAGGAAATCATGTTATTTCAGCGCAGTCAGGACAAAAACGATATTAATTGTACACTGTGTCTTGTTAAAGCGAAAGGTAACTTTCGCTGATGTAATAACCTTCCGTATCGCAATTCATACTGAGGGATACATTCTCTGATCGAATCAAAGAATATCGTCCGTCGTTTTGGATAAATCTCTGAAAAAACAAAAAAATTAAGGGCGTTTAATTTTTAGTAATCCGTGGGGTCAAATTTTAACTGCGAATCTTGGTATCTGACATCAAATATGTTGGTAAGCGGGTGGATGGCGGGAGGCACAGCTGTCCGTGGGTGCAGGAAAACACTATTTATTTTTATGTAAACTGGAAAATAGTATGAGAAATTGGACGGCCGTTATTCGTTTCTAAAGATTTCAACTGCGAATACAGAAGTAACTCGGCACAGGCAAGTGTACACAGAAATACTCGACAGATAACAATCACGACACAGTAAATCTATACCTTGGTACAATTCGACACAGAAATACAGTTCCGTGGCGCAACTTGTCACAACAAGACTGTAAGTAGAATCAACTTGACATAGTAAAGCTGTACCATAGGTCAAGTGAGCCAATATAAACAATTGGACACGCGCTATACTGGATGTTTACATTTTAGCATGCTATGGACAAGCACGCTAAGTTACGAGCATCTATTCGCGTACATCCAGCATCTTTTCGCAAACTTTACGTCAGGTCGTGCCTCATCGCCAATCGTAGGTAATGAAAAACTATTAAAAGGGTTACATTTCTGGACGTACGCTTCAAGTTAAGATCGATTTTAAGTTCAAACTTCGAACCGAAGTTCGAAAACAATTTTCAAGTTCGATCTTACGCTTAATCTCACAGTGTCGGTCTATTCTTCAAACATCGTTTAAAAATGGGTTCCCCGACATTTCGTTCCGGACATCTTACCCCATCACACTGATTCCAGAACAACTGATCCCGGTAAAATTGGTCTGTAAAAAATTGATCTCGCAGCAATTCCACCTATCCCAATTATACACTACACCAAATATTCGATGATGAAAAAAATATCTGAAGCAAATAAAATCCCTACGGAAAAAATATTCTTGGAAAAAACGATGCGAGTTGAAATACCCGGAATATTTCAATTTTGCCAGTTTATCTGGCTAAACATATTTTCATTCTTTAAAAACAGCAGTATAACGAAAGGGCAGAGCCAGGGCCCTATAATGGTTTAAATCATTTGAGCCATTCACTGCCCCCTCTGCACCTCCGGGGGGGATTTTCTATGATTCTATGAAAATATTGCTCAAAGAATTTCTGCCCCCGAAATTTTGTCCGCGAATATTTTGTCGAGGGAAATTCATTACGACTACCCAGTGGGATGCCCCAACCCCCTGACAGGAGTCTCGACCCCGCACCCATACGGGTTTCACAACTTTGTAATACAAATTTTGGGGATCTGTTTCGTCGGAAGATAAGTTTGTCAGGGAACAAAGACCAGATGAAACGACGTGCTACTTGAAAAATGAGCCAACCCACCCTACTATTTATGAGGATTTTTGAGTAATTCATATATATTATTTTAATGGGAAAAAGGTACAGATAATGGAAAATCAATGTGTGTCTGAAGTATATAATTAATTTCTCATTGTTAAATATTTACGATTATTTATCTTTGTATCTTTCACTATCTAAAACTACATACTTTGACATCATTTAACATTCCGTAGAAACGTTCCAGAACGACACAGGTAAAAAATTCTAAGAGGTGCAATCGATTCAGCGCTAAATATCGAATGAGGGACCTATTAGAATTTGCCTACGTTGCGTCTTTCTAGGAAATATTTTGTGACATTAAAATATGCAGCTTTAGCTTTAGATAGTGGGATATTTCTTCTTTTTTATACACCGATTTTCTGAGATCTTCAGAGAAATCCTTGAATTTGCGCGAAAAAAGAGTATACTCTCTCAAGCGAGGACCCATATTAGATTTAAATCAGGCAGTGTTGCATCCAGTAATGACACATTGTTAAATCCGGTATCGGTCTTCCCGTGTGGCCTAGAGCGTCTGATTGCTGTAACGCCCGATAGTCACGCTTATTTCTCTACGTAACTCCAACCTAAGTCCTGATGAGGAAAAGGACAAGACCAGTGAATTTTCTGTCTGTGTGATTTTTGCGATGACTAATTACCTCATGAATCTCCCATCCACCAGTTCACGAAAGTACTAAAAAAAACTCGAGAGAAACTGGAACGAGCGTTGAGTTTACTAGAATTTTTGTTGCCATCTTTTACGTTTTTTCGGCTGCGGGCAAGTTACAGGTGTGGAGGAGGAGGAGACCAGCGCATACCTTAGAGGGAAATGCATATTATAGAAGTCGGGAGGTTGAAATAGAGGACTTACGCTCACAGTACATATATACATGTACATAGCTACGGGCGAAGAGCAGGGGCTCGTTGTCCAGCACGCCCAGCAAGTTCGTGAACAACATAAGGTAAAAAAGAGAAGCCAAAAGAATAGGGAGGAGAGATGATAAGGAATGAGAAGAGGAAAGAGTGAAAGAGGACGACAAAAAATGAGTGCGGAAACAGAAGTCGTTCGCCTTATTGTGCACCGGTGAGACTGCGACTCAAAGGCTTAAGCTTTGTAGTGCAGGTGTACGGGGTTACGACGCGTCCCGTGAAACGGTGCCCAGTGCAGTGAGTCAGGACGGTGGGGACCAGGGGGAAATCACCCCTAGCGCATGTATTATATATATATGCTATACTCTATACAAGTATATGACGTCAAAGAAGTGGAGGACAAAAATACACCTAGCTACCTCGTTCATTTTTATCCCCTAAAGCAATTTCAGCATTGTTTTAAAATAGTACTTAGCAGGGTCATTGTATTATGCATGCGCCTTTCTCTAGTGGGCCGAGCGCGAGCCAGTCCCCCCTCTCCTCACGTCTTCTTCTCTGTGTGAGAACACTTGATTTCTCGCACACGTGAGCCCTCGTCCTATTGTTATAAAACCAAGGGGGCTGCGGGACGGCAAAGGAAGAGCAGTACAGTGATGAGAAGTGGTCTGTCGTATGCGTCCGAGATTTTTCTGAAAGGGGTTTCTACCGCCGTTGTATTACTTTCACCGAAAAAAATTCGAGAAAATCGTAGAGAGCTGGGCTATGTGAGTGGGACTATGGAATCACGCACTCCCCTTACCTTGATAAGAATTATCAAGAATTGTAGTTTATATCAGTTAAAATTTACATTGGAATTGTATAGAAATAATTTTAATTAAGTTATTTGAATGACATATCTTATGCAAGTAGATATCCTTTTATAGACGGTTTGGATTTTTTTCAATCAATCTTAAAAGGGCCGAGTTAGATGAAAATCATAAAAATTGTTTTGCTATTAGACATATAAAAACTTGCAATTTGATAAACGATACCAGTAACCAAGTGGGAGAATATAGAGTATTTTCAGACGTAATATTTTTCTTTTAGTTCAGTTCATGGGTATTTTTTAAAATAAATGTTTTATATTTAGTATGCGTGTGACGTACTATTTTCTAAAATTTTGCGAAATTTTTCATGCGCAATTGCAAAACAATTTGATTTTCATGATGATAAGCTGACTGAATCTCCTTATGACACAAAACATAAATGTATTCGTCTACTCTTATATATATATAAAATCGAGCTGACGTGTGGATAGTAATTGAAACTTAAAATTATGTGCGATATGAACACTAACGCGTAAGATGTCTCCTGACGTGAGTTCGAATTCAAGCTTAATTAAAGATTATTTGAAGTTCGAAGTTTAATCTCAAAGATAATCTGAGTGTTTGTGAGTGTCGGTCAGTATCTATGAGTATCTGTGTGAGTCTCCATGGAATCACAACGCCCTTTATTATATTGTAGATGATTAAAAAAATATTTTTGTGAGCCCCTTTATCCTCTTCATCTCGATTCTCTACGCCATCAATCCTCCACACTTTGTTCTCCAGTCCCGACCTAATAACCCCCCTCCTTACTCCATAATTCGTCTGTACACTCTCTTTCCGACACTCCTCTATTATCCACCGCTTTATCTTTACATACCCAAACCTAGACAGTCATGTTCCTATATATCTCTCTCCGTTTGACACGTCCTGATTCGACCGACAGCGGTGAATGTATAATCAAGATATGGAGGAAAAGTTCTCCGGAGGATCAGTTACGTGAAGGATCTATAAAAGGAAAATCGGGCTGTGGGTGGTAGATTGACTACCATTTTTTTTATTATACACTACGAGGGCTCCGCCCCCCTCCACGATTCGCACGCCAACCCTCCACCCCCTGCCGAGAGTACAGTTAATCACAATATAATTTCTTTTACAATTATTGCGACTTTTAAATAAATTTTAAACGTTATATTTACAACGATACGATTCCTTATCGGGAGGCATTTCATGAAATAAGATCAATAAATAGAATCATTACCAAATTACTATGAAGTAGATAAGGCAACGCGTTTTTAACATGACGATGATACATAAAAACAACACGCTTGCAAGGGTGTTAAAAGTGACGACAATGCAAAGGATAGGGGACAACACACTTGGCAATAGACTTCGTTTTTAAATGTACGGGGTAAGATGATTACGGTCATTCATCAAATTCGACTGTAAACAAACCATTGTTCTATTTTCTCAGGTATTCCTTCACGAAGATATACAGAGACATCGGCCAACATTAGTTCACGACAAAAAATTAGCATTCGAGAAAATATGGATTTCTCTCAAAACGTATATAATTTTGATCAACTTCACCTCCGCGCGCTGATTCTAGTAGACCCATAATCCCCTATAATAGGAACATTTACCTAGGTAAAAGATAAATCGAAGAAAGGACCATGACAAAAAATATAAAATAATATGAGCCCTTGCATAGAGTTATCGATGTATGTGAATAAACGTAAGGTTGCGTAACACTGACAGAGCTGAGCAAATAGTACTTAAAGTAGTAAGTAATTTAAGCGCTACACAGCTTGATTTAAAGTTCATATGGAACATATTGTATTGGCTAGTTTTTGGAATAGGCCAAACCTGTAGATATAGTACTTAGTATACTCAGTACTTAGTGTTAATCGTTGGTAGTCTTGAAAGAAATAACGCATGCTTACAATTTTGATAAAGGCAATATCGCACGCGCTATCTTCCAGTCGCGTACGCTTGATTCACATTGATCTTTCTGCCTGATGATGACGTTGTTTCGATTTCCGATCACTGGCCGATGTAGCTTGGTACAAGCCGCACGTTAACGCACGCGGACTTGGCGGCATGCACTCATTTTTTACACAATATTCGGCAAAAAATAGACTGAATTCATAAGTTAAGTTTAAGGTAATTCATTATTAACAATTAGATATCTTTGGGTTAAGTTTTTCTTCTATTTCGATAGATACGAATGAGCGGATTCGTAAGAGACTTTTATCTTCATAAACTTAATACACCTGGTCAAACCGATAGATGCATATATGAATGACCAACTAAGACAATCCTCTGACTCTAACCTCAAAAATGTGGCAACAAGAATCAACCAGAGAACATGTTAGTGATCGGTAGCATTATTAGCCGTTTATCGAATGATAAGGAGAACACGACTTTCGCATGTGGTAAAGACCCTTTATAGGCATAGGAGGTGATCAGTTATGAAAGCATTTACGTTATGTCAGTTAAATATGTTTTTGTTGTTGTCGAGACCTTTGTTTTTGCTTTGCCGTTGAGCGTAAGAAGGTCGGAGGATGGGCATAAAAAATGTCCTTCTTAACACATATATATATATATATTGATTACTTCATCTATTTATCTCGATACATTTCCTGGTAAACTTGACCACCTATACATCAACCAAATTGGTTGGTTTTTCTAAAACCAACTGCCAATCCAACTTTAGATTCGCTATGACCAGTTGTTTTTATGAAATCGTACAGTCAATCCAACTTTGGTAACTTTGGCTTATGTAACCGTTGGAAGTTGATGGGTTACGGTTGATTTATTGGAATCTGGAATCCGGTTGAAACTCGGTTATCCAACCACAAAACCTACCGAAAATCAACCTTTCTTTCAATGCTATCGACATGCTACTAAAATCCAACCGAAAACATAAAAATAACGGTAAGTCAGTCTGTGAGGGTTTCACTCAACTTCTAGTAGGACCATAACACCATTTCAGAACATTTTTAACAAAATGGGTTATGGTCCGACGACAGATGTTTTTACATTGAAAAATTTCGCTTTTGTTCATACCTATTATAACTATTTGACCACTGAAAGGGAGAAAAATAACAAAATATGATATAAATTAGTGATCAGAAATAAACTTTGGTACTTTTTAAAATGCAAAACCATATAAACACACTAATATGAGCAAATTTCAAGCTCTTTAGCTAAAATTTTCACAGCATGTGTAGTTGAGACCAAGATACTAAAAAAAAATAAGACGCTTACGTTATGCAACGGTCATTCCCTACCGAACTACTTAAAGTTGAGATAAAGTCATGCATCATTAAAGCTTTTTAATTTTGTAAAACCACACTCTTTCAAAAAGTCCAGGCCAACCATATGTTTTTACTGCATGTTTCCGTATTCCAAAAAATCGCCGAGGTATTCAACCTTAAGCTAGACTTACACAGCTGGAATTGTACTACTGAAATATCAGATTTGTAAATGATTTGTTTTCTGGGATAAGTATAATTCCCATGAAATTATTTGATTTTCATTAAAGTCTTTATGTTAAAATTAAGCAAAGAATTATATTTTTTCCATTATCCATTATGCAATGCCCAAGCCACGGCTGACGACCATTTGAAAAGTATTCTACGTGAACTCAAAACGGGCTATAAAAATATTTTAAGCTAACGTACCTAACTGGAACATAAAGTATTCGTAGAGCACTCAAAATTCCTTTATGTAAATGAGTAAATGAGTTCGCTGCGGCAAGAAATACTTGGAGCGTCTCGTCCGACCGGTAATCGTAGAGAGGTAAATGTAGTTGTCTCGAGACGCTTCCGAGTTTCATGATATTTCACACCGTTTTCATAAACACCTCGGTACGTAGTATTGTAAATTGGTAAGTGTATAAACAACGTATGACGACAGCCCATATTGATATTACTCTAATGAAGTACTCTGTCGCCAAGCTAAACTCCTCCCAGTTCTTCTTTACCGACGGGAGATATTCTCATGAGTAGATCCCGACATACAAGTGTGTGGTATGAAAATGTGAAGGAAAAAAAGTGTGAGATAGTTTGTGATGAATTAAAACGCGTAGCAACGACCGCGAGGTTACGCGTTGTATGCGGTAAAGAGTGTGTGCCGCAATATGTATGTATGTGGAGTGGGGCGTGTGGGATTAATCCCTGTTGGAACTCAAAGTCTCGTTTAGCCATTGTGTATAATCAAATTGTGCAGCAAACGCCGCGTGGGTAATTATGCTTGTGTCGGAAACAATTTATAGGATCGAACTGTGTAGTATCGAAATGCCATCCCGTGCAGAAAAAATTTATCCCGAACTCCATTCCGGACAACATCCCGGATTCTTTTGCGGACTCCATCCGGATCCAGAATTTTTTCTAGATCATTTTTCTCGAGGTTTCAGACAATTTCAGAACTTTGCACATTGCACATTGCAACATTGCACATGCTCATTATTTTTGAATTTTTACAAAGCTACCTCTACCAGAATGTATGTTGATCTATTTAGGCTTTCTCATAGAGGAAGTTTTGTTAAAAAAAAAAATTTCTTTTAATTGCAAACTCTTTGTTATCCAACAAAGAGTTTGCAATTAAAATACTCACCAAATTCAGTACGAAATAGCGACCCATTCTATTCGAGTTTTATGTCAGAAATTAGATCAATATTTTTAACCGTTCTCGAGTATATAATTGACACGTAACCAGGTTTCTGACGATGAAGATAATAAAATGGACAAATCTACGTTCTTGCTGCAACTATGTTTCGAGAAAAATTACACTCTAAATAAAAAATACAGAGATAGTGACTCGGTTGATCGACTCAGGACATAAACCATGAACTGTCAGAGTTACTTTGACAGTTGACGAGTGAACATAGTCGATCTTCAACAGCCATCGAGGAATCTCAGCAGACTTTGACAATTGGTTGATATAGGATTCGGTAGATACGGGTTATTCTCTCTGTATTTTTCCATTTCACGTGTAACTAGAATTGCACTATAAAAATTATTAGTGCCGGGCAATAAAAATATTGATAAATAGCATAGTGGTTTAATCTACAAATCTGTGCAGTGATGAATGTCTTGTATGGAAAAACTTCGTGCTTCCTTTTAATATAACCTTCAGCGTAATGAATAATTATTTCAGCGGCAAAATTATCGGAAGCATATAGAATTAATGCGTCTATGGGATCCTGTCAAAGCTTTTCGAGGAATTTTCTCAAGAAATAATTGTAATAAAATCGTAGATACAGATTTTGAATGTCGAGATTCCTGGATGGCCAGGGATAAAATCCCGGTTGGAGCCCGGAAAAAGTTCGGGATGGAGTCCGGAGTGGAGTTCAGGAAAAATGCCCCAAATGACCATCCGGAACTCCTGGACAACATTTTTCTGCGCGAAATTCAAAGAGTGCCTGAAGAATAAATATGTGAACAAATAACAGCGTGTACAAACGGTCGCAACGTCGCAAACGGTTCACAAATCAGATTTGTGAAGAAACGGCTGTGTTGTATAAGACTGTGGCGAATCGGTTTGCGCGGTAAACTGAATGTGTGCGGACCAATTGTATAGGAATACATATATAGAATCGAAATCTGTAGAACCAAAGTGTCTGTCTCTTGTAAAACTCGTGTGATTATAAAAAATGTACAGTAAACATCGTTTACAGGATATACTTAGTGGATAAACGGATGTGTTTGATCGACACTGTGTTAAATAAAAACGTGCTTGAAGAAAGGACTCCCCTAAGCAGTTTGGATCCAAGTCTTAGTAAAAGCACAGCAATATTGTTCGTCTAAATTCGGTAATAATTGTAGTAAAGTAAAAATTAGCTTTTCTGTGAACAGTCTAAAATAGTCTTTGAAAGAGTCTACGATGGATTTTATACATTGTTCCGAAACCGCTTGACACAAAGTCTTCGTGAGAATCTTCTAAGAATCCTTTTTGAAAACGTTTAGGATCACGGTCTTGGCAAGAGTCCACGATGGTTTTTACTGCGATTTGAGAAATATATTGTGTACGAGTCTTCGCCAGAACTTTCGCCGGTTTTTCTGTCGCACTTGTAACCAATTTGGATCAGAGTTATCAAGACTCCATCCCAAGTTTGCGAAAAGACAATTTCCAAGATTCTTTTTTTTTCCACGTGGTATAGTTATTACATTTTGAAGTATGGTCGTAAATATAACAAATACTCTTAAATGAGTAATTGTTTCTGCAAATGTGAACATATAGAGACATAACGAAATTTAACTACCATTTTGAAAAAGAAACTACGCAGCCAAATTACATTTTATCAAATTCTAACAGCCTATAATAAGATTGACGTTCAAACGCATCAAACAAAGCCAGTTGCTCAATCACGACCTATTAAGCACGACGTGAAAGTGATCACGTGTTTGCGTATACAGCGTCGACGCTTGATTTAAAGGGGATGTCGACAAATACCGCAATATTTAATGGAAAAGTCATCGAGCTGGTGTACATCGAGTGTATACCGTGTCTGCCTTTAAAGTGTTTCATGAATGGGCCGTCGAATGATTCAAGCTCTGGTGTGAATTCATCACTCCAATAACGTACGTTTCTCTCATAAACTGTTCATTCCATTCGTAACTGTTTGAATCGACCATTGGAGCAATATTTTTGATGATTGTCTGGAACATTTTTATACTTAACCTAGGCTGAACCGATGCTGCATTAGAAAGTAGACACCAGCGACAATTTCAAAGCAACGAAGAGATGTTAAGTATACGGCCGTGGGCGCGTGGCCATAGGTGCTAGAACGGTCCTCTTGTGTTCATTGTTCATGAAGACTTCGGCCCCTTATCTTTCCTGCAGCGACCCCTGGGTTATTTCACTACGAACAGGCCAGAGCTAAGCCCAGTGGGAGTTAGCGGTGCTTCTCGCGCTGTCGTCGCTCTAAGTCATATATCTTACCAGCCTAGTGACTCAGCATGGGTCTCATTTTCATTAAGATGTAAAGTTGACATTCGCCGGAGCAATAAGAAAAGGTTAAAAAGTCGAATCTTGCACATTGCTTCCTCATTTTTTGGCCCGTCATAATAAAGTATAAAGTATGTTGCTTAGTTTTAACTTCCTCATAGAGGAAGCTTTGTAGATGGCAGATAAAAAAAATTAATAACTTTGCAACTGTTTTAAAAGAATGACGACAATGCAAGTATCTATACAATCTTGACTTCTTTATCGATATTGCTCATATTCAAAATCTTCAACCTGCTTCAACCGTACAAATTATCAAAATGATGCATTTATAATAAAAACTGATTTTTGTAATATGTATACGAATGAAACGTTTGATTGTACTGTATACGGCACAAAAATTTCAGACAATTGGGTTCAGTAGTTCTCGAGTAACGGTATAATATTAGTTCCGGTCGCAGGCACGCACACATATCCGGACACTTTTTCTGAACAACGTTTCTCGACGTTTTAAACCATTTTGAGTAGGTCCTATACTGGCATGAAAATCTCGAAAAAACAAATTTTCATGAAAATAAAGATTCCTCTATGAGGAAGCGAAAATAGCGATTCCTGCGTTCCAACTTTTGCACATGCCGTTTTCATGCGAACGACATCTTCACAGCTATACCGGTTATATATGTATATATAACATATAGCATATCCACATAAGGGTGTTGGCTTTATCCGATTTTATCGCATGCACTAACTGTGAAAATGTGTGGGAACTGTGGAACACCTGATACCAGGATCTAAAATAGCAGAGAGTGAAAGGCTGATCTATTAAGTCTTGAGGACCAGTACTAGAATGGGTGACCGCCTGGCTGACACTGCGAATCAGTAATCGAGTGGGTGACTGATTTTTAAGGAGGTGCTCACAAGTTGTAATAGGACCCTAGTTTATTGGTGTTATGCCTAGAATGGCATTGGGGAAGCCATCATGGGTTGTAATGTGGCCCTAGTATGATATCCCTATTTCGGAAGCCCTGACAAAACGTAAGCTGGGCTCATTGAAGCTTCCTAGCTGCAACCCAAACTGGATTGCCCGATTTGAATTTAGAATTATATTAGGGAAGGCTATACTGGTTGAGACGTGGCCCTAGTATTGAACCCTATTGTAGAAGCCACGTCAAAAATTGACAAAGGCTTATACTACTTCACGGTTGTTCGACTAAATATCTGCACGGGATAGGATACTTGAAATCATAAAACTGGGCTTACAAATTAAAACCACACAATGCTACTATCATGGCATACTATCACGGTAAGCAGCCTGCGTACAAGAGTTCGGGACGGGGATGCCGGTACCAGTTGAACGAATGTCAAAGGAAGTCAAAACATAAATAGTTAAAGTATTAATGAGTTGGGGTGAGTAAAGAACAACGTTGTTCGAAGACTGCGTTTCTCAGAGCTACGTTAACAGTTGAGGTTCGAACAACGAGTGTCGGCCAAGATCTGTTCTCTGCGTGATATACTGCAAACATGCATCGGGAATACTCTCACCGATCACGAACTTGAATCCAGCTAAAAGATTTTTCGAAAAGAGTCGAAGTTATTCTGTACAATTGGTTGAAAGGAGTATTGGCCGTGTATGATGAAATAAAGATTTTGAAGTTTCGGCGAAGGACGGTCTCAAAGAATACAGAATTATTCTTTTAACGTTTCGCCCAGAACCGGACCTCTTCAGAAATTTATTTTTCTTTTTTACAATACATATCTACAAGATTTATTTTTTGTTCAATTACATTTTTTTGTAAGTTATTCTCTATATAAGGACATGCTGAGAGCCGGATTTATGCAATAGAGGTAACAGTGTGAATTCAGTCACCTACAGGCGAAAGAGCCGTCAGAGTCCCTTGCACATTTGATGCTTAAGTCGCCTGTGGATTATCGTAGCACTGAGACCCATCTAGTGGAGCAGTGACTACTAAGATGATGATCCTAAGCTATTGTAATCGGTACGTACTGGTTCCAACTATAATGTCCCAAATTGACTGTACCAGGATGCTCGTGTGTATTGTGACGTATTTTTCGGTAACGTAGAATAATTAATTATTCTACCAACTCGGTAACACTCAAACCACGAACGAGAACACAAAAATGATTAATAAACGAGAACATATCGGTACGTCACCTTCGGCCGTCAACTCCCGCTAATGCACTCGCAAAACCCGGTGAGCGCCAGCTAATTTTTGTTTCACCGGTTGTCGAACCGGTATGCCCTGGAGTTCGAGTGGAACTACTCTCGAACTCCGCAACACAAAAAAAGCAACTTACCAATTTTTGTTTCACCGGAATTAGTAAACCGGTATGTCCTGAGTGCATCAACGAGAGCGACGGTGGCGGAAATGCACGGCCGCTCAGGCTGTAGGTTGTGGTAGAGGGGTCGCGATCGGTTGTCAGTAAAAGACACTGCTCTTAACGATAGCACGAGATTAAAGTCTCAAAAACTGTAATCTCTACGAGAGGCAAAAGATCGAGAAAACAGCAATTAATGTGTTGGCTAAAAAGCCGCGAGAGCATGCGAAAGCGTATCGAGAGAGGAATCTCAATCAATTCTCGATATCTTAAGCGTCGCTAAAGCGTCAACGCTGCAACAGTAGCGGTAGCAGTGAAAACGCATAGCTGACATAACGAGAGCGATGTTATTTCGAAATAATTACGGAAAACTCACCAAATTAATGTACAATCCATGAGAGAGTCGAGAACTATACACTCGGGAACGCAACACACTAAACTGCACTTAATCGCTGCACGAAAACATGCTGATTTTATTTTAATATAATCCCGAGAACACCGGTAACGCGAAACTCACTCGAAACATACACAACGCGCGAGAACAGAACTATATATCGAGCGCGAGCGGACAGAAAAACTGTCAATACGCGAGCTCTGATTGAGCTCGAGACGTCTCGGCGACGTCTCGAGGCAGACTAATTATTACACGTAATTCTCGATAGCGAAACATTATGATTATTTCCGAAATCCGAAATTACTCGATCCGATAGCTACTGCCCTCTGACTCGAGCCACCTCCGAACTCTAGCGAGAACGAATACACGTACATCGGTAGCATTTAACTGTGAGATCCTCCACGATCGTTTCCCTAGTGCATCGGACGAGAACAGAGCATACCCAATACCAAAAACATGTCGAAGGGGTTCCTCCCTTGACTGCAACGTCAACTCTACTTTTGCTCGTTCTCCAGCCCTCTACATCTCCTCTGAGGGCGCCGGTATTTCAGCCGTACTATTGCCGATTTCGTGGAGGAGTCTCGTCGGGTGCTCTCCTCTGTCGGGCAACTCGTTTCGTGGAGACTTTCTCCTCTCGACAGATTTGAGCACTCCGACCTTAACTTAATCTCAAGACCTAAACGATACAAAGTCTTCTTTAGCGATACGGTAACTTACAGAAGGGTGACTCGAGGGAGTCATTTAACGAGAACTACAAGAAATGCACGACGATATATTTTGTGACCGTGTATTTGAAAAAATCACGTCACAGTATTTCTTAGCGATACTAATTATTTGGTTACTATGGATAGTGTATGTGATATATCGGTATAGTAGGGTTTCAAGAAGTAAATAAGCGAAATTATATAGTAACTGGAATTTCGAATGGTTGACCAAAACACACTTGGTCTAGGTATTCATGTTATTCACCACCTTCTGTCTCTATGATTGTCCCCTCACTGACTGACTCTCAAGTGGAATAGAAACTGTCGGGTCGAAGATTGGAGGGGGAACACTTCTAAGGTGTCGCACAAAGAACTCTCACACAACAGCTGCGACGGTGAGATATTTTTAAAACAGGTAGATATAAAATGTATATTTTCATTTCGTTTACATAAAAACCTATTTGTGTGGTTTAAAAAATTAAATTTTAGATATATGTTTGTTTATTGAGTAAAAAATATTGCGGAGTGATCGGACTGTAGTATGCTTATTTGTAGAGCGAGCTTACAGTAATATAATCAAAATGTGAACAAAAGTAAGAAATTATTAAGGAATTATAATATTTAATACTACAAAATGCAAAGCTAGCAGCGTAAGACTGGCGGTGCCCGTCCAAATCTTTAAAAATTCTAATTCACAACTTATTGCCATTCCTGTTTTCCACTGTTGATTATTAACAACTCTGTGTTTCATCACCTCGTGATCAAACTCCGAGCATACATTAAAATATCAACGATGAACTGATTTTAAACGTTTATTCAATTTCTTCAAAAATGTCTGTATGCGCTCTAGTTCTAGACAATTTTTGAGATGTCGGGTTAAAAATTGGTACAAAGTTGGACTATTACAGACCGGTATTGATTTGAGGAAAATTAGTGAAAGTGTTCAACTTTAATGAGATTTTGAGTTTTTGGGATTTTGAGAAATCATATTAATTGACCTTCATAATTTGAAAACCGCTTAAGATATCAAGCTGAAATTTTTAACACATGTTTTCTTACACTGGCAGCTGATGACATGTTTAATTAAAAAATAACAGTTGAAAAGTGATTAATCACACAACAAAGCTTCTTGAGGAAGCCAAATGAGATAAACGCACTTCCACACAAAGAGAGCCGAGCAGACAGACTGTGATAAATAAAAGAGAGGAAGCACTATGGCAATGCAATTCTCAACTTTTTTTTAAATCGAGAATATTTCCAGTTATAACCGGCATCAACCGAAGGCTCTTTTTTAGACTGCTCGATATGAACTTAAAAAGGAAAAGTAACGCAACCACGAAACATATTGATAAACGGCAATCCCACTTAGAATTTTTCTGAGCTGAGTAGACATGGATACTTTGGATACTTTACCTCGTTTCGAAAATCTTTATATATTAATTAAAAACATTAAGATTTCGGATTAAAAAACATGACCGGGTGATTGCAGAATTTTGGAGTGTAATCAACTGTGCTAATTTATTGTTGGAGAGGTAAAAAAAATGCGTCCCTATTTTTCTTATGACTAACCCGTGAGAAATTATCTTAAGTTAATAAGAGAAAGGGTCCATTTGATGTTATCTCGTACTATATTTTTATTTTGATAGAAAAATGAAACTTGTAACAGATACATTTAGAAATCGTATTTTATTTCAGTTTTTACACTACCATCTAATGTATCATGCTGTCTATCAGTTATTAATGCCCATGCTGTCTATCATAACTCATTATGCATGTTGTTCATCTATAGCTTATACTGAAGTTCATCGGCATCAATATCATGTCCTTCAATAGGTTATACAAATTAGCTGTCACGAGCCGGCTTGTTGATATACAATACAAAAACAATTATGAAATGCGACATTACCAAGTCCTTTTCTTACCCGTAATCCGCGCCGTGAGCTCGGATTCGCAGTTATTGAAAACCGAGTGTCAAGTGCGTAATATATTGAAATTACTTTTTACGTCACAAAGGAAGATGTTTTTTGTACATGTAGACTTTTACATTTTTCAAAATAAAGCTGTTTTTTACATAGTGTAAATGGTCACAAGTGTTTTCCTAAACACGATCACCAACAAGCAATCATATGGCTAGTATATACGTAGCAGAGCCTACCTTAAGCTTAAGAAGCCATTCTTAGGAATCCGTAAATGCCGGAAATGAAGAAGCGGTAAGGGATGCCCAATTTGTGAAGTTGCTTACACAATACCGACGGGTCTCTTATCGGAAATCGGAAGTCCTACAGGTATTTTTATAGACGGGTAAATCAAGCAAATAATGATTCCCGGAGACTCCTTCTCACGGGAGAAGATGCCACGCATCGTTAATCAAAATTAGCATATCGTGTTAAGCAATATGTATCGATGTATATTATATGTGTATATTATGTATATTATAGTAGTAGCGTAGTATACGGTATACTTTAGAACGTATGCATGTACAGCACCTATAACTAACGATGTGGTATCTTCACCCTTGCGCGTTGGTCGTAGACATATTAAATTTATCTTGAGTAGCGCAGACAAAATAAATTCTATGTAACGCCTTACCCAAATTAGATGCAATGTCTTTTACACGTTATCTAAAACTTGATTATGGAAATTGTTTTTATTCAATTATGTATTAATTTGTTTATGTATTTTTTCATGATTTAAATTGAAAATGTTTATTTAAATAATATGCATAGCGGGTAGTATTTTGTTGAACACTGAGTGGATACTTGTGTTCGTAGTTACATGGAAACAGAATTCTAAGATATAATAGGAATTAAATATCAATTTAGCCACAAAAAAAAAAAAAAATCTCACGCAATTTCGAAAAAACTCGTTCAGTAGTTCCAATGAACGGACCAAATTTCAAATTTTGAAAAAGAATTCCTGCCGAAATATACCAATTTTTTTCATTTTTTAGTTAGTCTGTAATATCTTAGGTTGATAAGATTAATCATTCCTATGGTATTACCGATTAAATAAAAATGAAAAAATTGGCACACACCGGCAGGAATTCTGTTTTCATTTAAAATTGGGTATCTATTAGAACCACCGATCCTGATTTTTAGAAATTTCTAAGTTCTTTTTAGTGACTGTATTGATATGGAATGTCTCAGACGTTACTAACTTTGCAATTACCATTAATAATCCCTTACATACAATTCTGTACACTATGCAGATATTAATTAAAATTAATTGATTGATCGTAATTAAGAGACCGTAAACTATTCCGGAAAATGTTTTTGCATAATATAGTGATGATCTTACGTATTCAGTCTGGTGAATTTATACTTCTTGGACATACCATTTATGTCTTCCATTGATGTGTTAATATCACGTCTATGATTATTCTTTAATCGTTGCGATTTATCGTATTTGTCCGTGGTACAATGAGCCCGTATTTATGAGAGAGGCATCGAGTAAGTCCCTGTGGCGAGAGCGTATTCACAAGAATAATGTAACGCGATCGTACCATCGTACAACGAGAGCACGCGAAGCATGTTAATTCGTACAAAAGAACAACGAGTGGAGCAAATGCCCGGTGCGCTAAAGTGGCATACTCGGGCGGCTCGATTTGTGAGCCGTGAATTAAAAAATACAGCCTTGGAAAAGCGTTCCAGCGTGAAAATACACAACGTTTCGTTAACTAAAAGCGTTCGATTGTTTCCGGGAACGGTATAGAGAGTACATAACGTAACGGGTTCACTTACTATTGGTGCTTCATGACAAACGCACCCCCAACGATCATCGAACGTTTTCGTTCGCGTCCATGCGTTAGATAAATTATTAATTACAAGCATTGCCATTATCGAAATTAATACGAGAGCATGATATTATACTGGGTTGTTTTAACAATAATTCATCCGTTCAATGATACAGGACGGCAGATGATAAAAATTGAAAGACGTATTGGACGATGAAGTTTTGTCCCAATCAGCACAACGAAATATGCTTTGGTTACGCTTGTGACAATCTTGTGACATCATGAATATTTTATGGTTTGTCGATTCGCTTAATATGCAATCGGGACTCGCATTACATTTGGAAAATGATGAATCGTTTGATACTTAAACTAAAGTTTAGTGAAGAAAAATGTGACAATAAAATGACGATCAACCAATCGCTCCGTCACGGTGGATGAGGTAAATATGGTTATTTGAGCGTTGCAGATAATGCAAACAGGCGTTCGGTGAGTTATGCTTCTCGATACCTTCGTGTACCTTCGTGTCTACATATATACGATATGCAGGTTACCATGACGTTAAATTTAGCATTTCACAACAATCCGGGGGACCACAGAATTTACGTGAGGGGATTTATTAATATATCTTGTGTGTCTCTTGATTCGATAAACTGATAATAATAAGCGATTATTAAAATTTAGCTTCAGTCTGGCTTTTTAACTATGGAAGTCGATCTATGCTCAAGTTATATATTTAACGAAGTTCATTGAGGATTAACAGATATTATTCTGTAAGCACACCGAAGTTCCTAATTAATTAAATTCATATTTAGTAACATGAGTTTTCCATGTGGGTCTTACGTTTCATGCTTAGCAATGTTTTTTTTTCTTTGTAAATCCTTATCAATGTGTCCTGAGGTAGCTGCATTATTTCCTTGTTAGAATAAACTTGTGTCAGATGAAAGTATTTTATATACGAAGCATTCCTTAAGCGTTAAACCCAAACCTCTTCCAACTCGCTCCATAAATTTTATACTGTTCTATATACTGGCAGAAACTCTTTAAACTTTTAAAAAGTTTTAGTACTGAATTTTTTTTTCATGAATTTTTTTAATTATATTTTTTCCCCAATTTAAAAATTTGAAATTCTCCTCAGAAATTTTGCATTAGGTACAAAAATTTCTGAGATTTAAATCAGAGTGAGCAGACGTTTGCGTCGAGTTTTCAAGACTTGTTTCTTTAGAAAGCCACCAAAAATGGAATAAAAATGAAACGACATATCAGTTTATGGTCGGTTGTTATGTAAACATTTTATAGACAACGCAAGAATATTTCCAAATTTTCTTGAAGCTTTTTTTATCGATATAAAAGAAAATCATGTAATAAATAATGAGATGTTGAAATAGAAAATGAAATAAAATATTTTTAACTCTCGATTTGTAAATTTCTCAATTCCAACCATCAATCAACCTTTCTTCTACGGATGAATACGACACAATAATCTTAATTCCAACGGTGAGCTGAGAACAGTGATGGTTCGCTTTTGATTAATTTTTCAGAACCAACCGTAAACCAATGTTTCATCATGGTCAAGAACGGTTAGTTAATGGTTGGATTTGAGAGATTTACAAATGGAGAGTTAAAAACGTCTGACTTTATTTTCTATTTCAATATCTCTTAATATTTGATATATGATGTTCTTTTATATCGATAGAAAAAAGCTTCAGGAAAAATCCAAAATAATCCTGTGTTATCTATAAGATATTTACACAATAATCGACCATGGACTGACATCTCGTGTAATTTCTTTTTCAATTTTGCTTCCTCATAGATGAAGCTTTGTTTTCGTGAAATTTTTTTTTTCGAGATTTTCATATCAGCATACTCAGAATGGTCCAAAACGTCGAGAAAAGTGATTTGTACGAAATGTTTGTGTGCGTGTGCGTGTGTAAACTGTCTTGTTAGCATGATAACTATCGTAATTTTCTATGTATCTGCTTCAAATTTGGCACGTAAGTGGGCTATCGTACAACAACGTTTGGGATTGCAGTTGACGCGAATCGTTTGAGAAATTCAAATTTGACAGCATTTTAAAAATTTTGAAAAAATAGTTTTCAGGTTATAACTTCCGCAAATTAAGAGATATCGGGCTGAGATTTTGAACACAAATGAACTTACAGTGAACCATGATTGGTGCCAAGTTTGGCGAGAATCGATAGAGTGGTTCAAATTTTATTGCAATTTTAATTTTTTTTAAATGTCCGTAAATGCTTCTTTCTAAATTCTGGGATGGCCGGCTACAATTTACAACGTGATTTCACAATTATTGAGTATCGACGATAAATTTATTTTAAGGAACGATCGCTATGTCGATAAATTTCGGTTTTATTAAAAAAAAAGCAAAACATGCTGTCGCGAAAAAAAAAATGTCGACTTTTTTAGGCAGACTTTAATGAAATTTGGTACACATGTGTATTGTCCTAGTACTAGGTCTGGGTATAAATTTTACGCAAATCGGTCGAGCGGTTTAAATTTCATAACGTTTTTTAACTTTTGAAAAATGTCGTTCGAGCATTCACTTGCGCAAATTGCGAGATATCGAGCTTAAAATTGTTTTGCTATTAGACTATGATAAAACAAGGTTTTAATTCAAATTTGGCACAAATGGGTCGAGTAGTTCGAATTTTATAACATTCTTTATTTGTTTTTAAATCTCGTTTGCGCACTAGTTTGCAGAAATTAAAAGATACCGACTTCAAATTTATTTCACCGTGAAGCAACGCTTGAGTACAAATTTGAAGAAAATCGGTTGAGAGGTTTAAATTTCGTGACGATTTTAAAATTTCAAATTTCATGCACAATCAAGCCTGCAAAGTAGAACCTTGCAAATTGCTTTCTCATTATTTTACATTTTTTAAAAATGTTTATATGAATGCAAAGTTCTACTTTTTTTAATGGCTTTTGTTTTAAAATGGATGTATACGTCTGCCCACTCTGGGTCAAAGCTCAAAAATTGCAAATTTATTAATTGGAGCAAAAAACATAATTTAAAAAAATTCATGAAAAAAAAGTTTGAGTAAAAGAAAATGAAAAGTGTTTTTTCATATAGTATAAAGAATTATGGAGTATATTGCAAGATGTCACGGTTGAACGCTTGTTGACTTGACCAGGAATACCTCGTAACTAGTAAATTCTGATATTAAGGAAATAAGAAAAGCCTGCGTTTGAAATTTCATGTCACGACATTTTTTCTAAACTTTCACACCATTTTGAGTATACTAGGATATTGCATATTATGATTATCCTAACATTATATCAGCTGTCGTTGAAACCTCGAAAAAATTACTTTCAAGCTATGAAAGCTTATAATTAAAAAAGGAAAAACACTGATTATAAGATGCCAGTAATAATGCATTCTGAGTTCTTAAGAAATGTATCGCGTTTTCAATTATGAATATTTTTAGCAATACTGCGGCTTCTGTGCTCAGTATTCACCGTTGAGAATTAGATTTCTGGTATGCATTTCTCAAAACTTGCATTTTTCAACAATGTTAAACTTAATTTAAAAAGTTGCAAAGTAAAATCATCGCCATCTACTTTTTCTTTTCGTAGTACATAATTGAGGGTCGTATCCCTCTACGAGAAAGTACATTGCTCCATTTTAGCTTCGTCATAGAGGGAGCTTTGTGTATAAAGTTCTTTTTTGCATTTCATTGGACAGTTCTCCCGTATAATCTACGACTTTGAATTCGACGCTTCAAATTAGAGAAGACCTTAATGAAGGCGACATAATAAAATCCGATATTCGACATGGGAAGTCCTTGTTCTTGCTAAGTTTTAACTCGAAAAATTCGACTGATTCTCACCAAATGCTATCCCGAATACTTGTTTGACCGTCCATTTCTGTAGAAAGACTTAGAATGATAGCTGGAATTTAAAAAGTTCAAATTCTAACAAAAAATCTGTGTAGGGTTTTTAATTGTTGCGTAAAACATAACAAACAAAATAGCTTAACTGCTCTAATTGTGTACCGATTTTTAGTTCGATTGGAAAATACAATTAGGGTATCTTCGTAAGCTTGCTACACATCCAAACGATATACATACAACATACCCTAAGCCAAGCTGTTTATTTGAAATGTGATTACTAAACATTTAAAAAATATTTTATGAAACGTGAAATCGAACTCTCGATTTTATTTTTTTTTGCATGGGAACAAAGATTGCTTCCTCACAGCAGGAAGCAATAATTTTACAAAAAATAAAAATCGGCCGACTGAAAAAGAAGCTTAATTAATGAACAAATAGGGGAAATAAAAAATGGTGTAATAATTAAATAACCATTCACATATCATAGTCCAGAGATTTGTTTGTCATTACGTGTGAAAATCTCACGACTATGATATACGAAGGGTTATTTAACTACCACGCCATTTTTTGTTTACCGAATTTGTTCATTAATTAAACTTCTTTTTCAGTCGGGTCTTTTTTAATTTTTGTGAAATGATTTTTGTTTCATAATTTTCAAAGTTTAATTCAAATACTCTACCATATGTGCTATGAAGTGAGTTACAGAATACGCTTGAATGGTGGCCACCTTCCGATATTTCGATGTATATACACAAATCAGCTAGTTTCAAAATTTATTTATCCATGCGAATGAATGATTTATCAATTTATAGAAAAAGACATTGGACACTAGTCATAGAATCGACGTACAAAATTTGGTTAAGTTAACTTTATCATCTTTAAGAACATACCGGATAAAGTAATCGCTTACATCAGCTGGATCGCGGTTAAACACATAACTCCCGTCTATTGGCTGCAGAGCGACAGTCGGGAGTTAAAAACTTACGACCCTGTTCTACCATTAATTCACATTGCTGATTTGTGCCCTATAAAATCCCGTTGTATCTTGAAAATAGAAAACTTAATATAACACTTCAAGGTCACTGCTCTCAATGGCCCATGCAGCCATTGTAGTACCTACAGAGTTGCGTGTCATTGAGTCAAATGTGTCTTAGCATCGCGAGCGCCAGGCTAATCTTATACGATCCATGATCTGAAGTGATTACAGCTATTTTGTGCCACTTGTACTTATTAGGGGTGATACGACAGCGAGTCGACTATTATGAGTGCCATCTGAATCTCGGGACCTCTTGAATGCCTCCATTTACCATTAAGCACATTACTATTATCCTATCATGCTCACCCGCAAGCTCGCTCGATCGCCCAAAGGAGGCGGGATGTACTTCTTTGGTTTGCTCGTGATGCACGAAGCCATTTGTGCAAAGTGGCCGTTCATGACTAAATTATGCTAGTCTTATAGCGCCTGCGATGCATTAGGCCCGTTGCTGGTGAAGCATCACTAGCCTCGGACATACAGAAAAATCTGTTAAAAGTACCAAGAATCTGCGAGCAAAAATAACTTGTCCGCCTCCGGAGGAACTGATTCGGAGCATCGAGATATTCCACAGGGGAGTGTAAGGAAGAGCTTCTTCCTGGACCGGCGTCTGTGTTGGGCCACCGTTATAACTCAAATCGGTATGTACTTGGACCACGGATACAATTTTTTAATCGTTTTTCGGCCGCGAAATTCGTAAATTATGCTACAAGGGAGTGAAATGCGATATTTTCGCAGAGTGTGAAGTTTGATGCTCGAGCACGCAACTCAGGCGGAAAGTTGCTCTTTTATAACCAATGAAGTGTACGCATTAGTTAGCTATGCATTGTTATGCATAGTACGATTTTTATTACTCCCGCTGGGCAGGAATAAATCGTTTTTCTCCCTAGAGATTAATGAAATCGGATTGCGCATGCGTACGAGTAAGTGAATGATATCCAGCTGATTTTCTGAAAAAATAGCACGTGGATTGGTAATGATCACATTTAAGGTGGTTGATTCTTTCAATGTTATATAGTGTGGAATTTTTTTTCAATGACGAAATCACAGGATATCATCATGAAAAATTTTCGGAAAAATTGAATTTTATCGCCTTCAAGACACAACCCTCGCTAACGAAAATGTACGAAATACCAGCGACTTTCGATGCTATATAGTAGCTATAAGTAGGATAAAAATTGGTGATATATAGCATATTTCCCAAGAAAGTCAGAAAAATAACTTTTTCCAGGTGAGCTTTAGGGGCCATTTCCACTTCTTAAATGGACGACATAGCACGTATAAAAAGTGTGTGTAATCATTTTCGATGGAGAACAACATACCTGCTAATGGAAAAAATGGTGAGGTCGGCCTTCGGTACTCTCCTTGTAAGTATTAACTATGAAGTAGGTATGATATGTACTTAAGGATATTTGGTCCAGAATCACTTTCCATCCGATCGCCTTAAAATGTTGATAGTTTATAAAAGAAAATATTCTGCATTTTCAGCAATTTTTTTGAATAGTGTTCACACTGCAGTTCTTCAGTAAAATGTTTTCGAAGTTAGGTGCAATCAGATGGAGTGAACACCAATATATGTCTCAAATCAAGCAAATATAAAACCTTTTCTCAACCAATATCTATTTGAATTGAAAAAAAAACTTACATTCTTGTAGAGGAAACTTTCATGCACAGATCCGCCTATGAAAAAATGAGTTGATAGTCGGGAACAAAAGATAATTGTGTTTAATGAGACCGGTGATACGGGTAACCTATTCTGAGTTAGGTTCGCTTCGTAAATGAACGGGTATGTGGAACACGTTATTTTTAATAAATCGAAGGAAAAGAGCAATATTGTAACTTGAGCACTACATTTCACGGTTAACAGGGTCAATATCGACAAGCCTGACGCCACATCCCCACTTTGCGATCTCGGAAATAATATTGCTTCTCTTTCGTTTGGCTTTTCGAGCAATTTCCATGTCCCTTTTTTTTGCGATACACTTTTCTTTTGAAACGTAATCTCGTTCAGGAAGATTGATGACTATTTATTATTAATTAATAAGCAATGTCAACAATGCGCGGCTGGTTACATCGGAGTTCGAGATATGGGTTAAGTGAGATCGTCACAGATATAGTTACTGACGGTACCGATGGAGAAATTTCCAGCGTTGACAGATTTTAAACATTACCTCGCCTCTCACCACTGAGCATTAAGTATGAAGCAGGTATTACATGCTATATACAAAGTGTAGTTATAAATAGTATTTTGTGTCCGTGTCGATCTCTTCATAACTTTCAGTGCCGACGACAATTTATCCATAGATTTTGATGTCCAGGTCTACGTTTTCAAAATTCCCTATGTTTAGGAATATTTGTCTGTAGCTTTCGATGAGTAGGCTCTCATAGTCTTCCATGTCTACATGTATGCAGCGACAATTCTCGATGTGTAGAACCAAATTCATTCGGTCATAATTCAAGTTTCAGAAGAATCGCTGCATAGCTGGTGGTATCCGGTTTGATCTAGACGTCGAAAAGTATGTAAGCATATAATTTGACACTGAAAACTATATATATACGACTATACCTTGAGATAAAGCATTGTGCAATGATACATACCGAAAGCTATAGAGGGTTTGACTTGAACTCCGAAAACTGTAGTGTGATCCATCTGCACACTGAAAACTATAGTGAGATCGATTTGAACAATGAAACTGTGGAATGTCCCATCTGGACGACGAAGACTATGGTCAGTTCCGAACCGAGATACCGAAAGTTGTAGAACGGTCGATCAGGACACGGAAAATAATAGCACAATCAACCTAGACACCAATAACAAATTTTTAACAATTGTTTTTAGCGCGGGTATTCGAATACTCGGTCTAGTACTTTAATACTTAATTGCTAATTCTAATAAAATAATACTAAATTACTAACTCATATTGAACACTTAAGCCATAAATGATATTATGACTTTAGTATTATTCAGTCCATTAGATATCATACACATAGGTACTTTCACTTTTATATGATTTTATATAACGTTTTCGTACTTTTTGTTTTGCACGGGTTAGCTTAGCAACAGCAGTCGTCAAATTTGAGTCGATAGTTTTATATTATGTATAGTGTGTTAGATTCCCTATAATATCGTATCTTGCAAACTTTAGTTCGATGTGAATGTTTTGCGAATTCAAACATTCTTTGAAGTTGGGGACTTGTATGTTATGATGTACCATTATGAGTCCCCTAAATTGGACCCGTTAAGATTAAGAAACTTTAAATAACATGAAAAATAATTACTTCACTGTTGGGGCATAATGGAAAGTATACTGTTAAGTGATAAAGTTTGATTGCGTCTGAGCAATCAAACTTTGAAATCATTCTTTTTTCCAAAAACACATAATGAAACATTAATTTTTAATTTTTAGCTACTATTTTTCGGTCTGATATGATGTTATTTTCGTGGACTGAACCCTCAAGCCTAATTCAAATTCCGCATTTGCAACACATTATACATATCGATTCTAATTGATTGAATCAGCTGAATTAAAGTTGATGAGCCAACTGATGAATTTTTACCAAAGAACTGTGATAAAATTCCGCCACAGCCCGGGTTCGAAACGGGTACATTCGGAATTCCAGCCTAAAATGTTAGCAATGGTGGTAAAAGTTCTTTATTAAAATTTGTTTGACTCTGGTTGGTTAATCAACTTTAATTCGGCTGATTCAATCAATTAAAATCGATATGTATTATAAGGTCAGAATACTCAAATTAACTCGTAGAACACTGCGCTGGAAAACTTACTCCTCGATCAGCTAATTTTTATTTGAGCCGCCAGCCTTGCTCGTCATGTGGCCCGATCGGATTTCAGAAGTTTAAAAAAAAGAGAAAGAGTAAGGATGCGATTGCACGGTTAGTCGCCTACGAAATGCGGTTAAGAGGCGGTTCGGGGCTTGAGTTTACGATACGACATTATTTAAATAAATTAAATACAACACCCGAAATTCCGGGCAAAAGCAAAACGAATTTATTCACCAAAACCCCCCGGCAAGGCGAAGCCAAATGATTTAAAAAATTAGTGACCGAAAAAGCCCTACTAAAATCGTCGAAAGCAACTCAATTCACGATACGTTTTACGTGCCTCTAAAATGTTGCAGAAATTGCAAATTATGGTAGGGCATGATATAAGAATGCCGATTGTACTTCACGCACACTTTCCTGTCAATAATTTACTTCACGCACACTTTCGATGCGCCACCTAGTCGAATGAAAAGTGAATCAGTGTTACCAACCTCCGAGTCCCGTTAATACCGTAACAGAAGCGTAAACATCGAGACGATGGAGGCAAGTGAGGATAACCTCAAAATCAATGATCGCGACGATACGCCCACGGAAATAAATCGTGCGGCTCAAATTCTCATCGACAATTTGTTGCTGAAAAAATCGGGAGTCATTTATAAGCAGTGCTACGATAATTTCGTCGAATGGCAACAGCAACAACGAACAACGTCCGTTAGTGAAGAGACAATGCTCGTCTACTTCAACCAAATGTCGAAGAAATTAAAGACGTCATCAATCTGGGCGAAGTATTCAATGGTGAAAAGTACCCTACAGAATTTCCGAAATATCGATATCAGCAAGTACAACCGATTGATAACATTCCTGAAAAATAACAGTAAGGGATTCAAGCCGAATAAATCCAAGACTCTGCAACCAGAAGATGTCGAGAAATTCTTGACACAAGCTCCAGACGATCGGTACTTGGCCGTAAAGGTGAGTTTTATCAATTATTCTTCTCATCATTCTCGTTAACTATATATAATGGTTAATCATCTTATCGTTGATTATATAGTGTTGTATATGGCAATATCATTTTCAGGTTGCGCTGATTTTTGGCATTACTGGGGCCTGCCGACGAGATGAGCTGAAGAACATTACAGTTAACGACACACAACATCACGAGAACATGATCGTCGTTAAAATTCCTTTCACAAAGACCGACGTTGCGCGAAAATTTACAGTCGAAGGGGAATTCTATGAATTCTTCAAAAAGTATGAGGGTCTGCGACCAAAAACAACTGACAGCGACAAATTCTTCTTGTGTTTGCGAAATGGCAGAGTCACACAGCAAGTGATTGGTGTTAACACGTTCGGTGCAATGCCAAAAACGATTGCGACGTACTTAAAACTAAAGGATCCGGAGAGATACACCGGTCACTCGTTCCGACGCACTTCTTCAACTATGCTTGCTGATGGCGGCGCTGACCTGATGACACTAAAAAGACACGTAGGCTGGAAATCTGACCAGGTGGCGATGGGATACATAGAAGATTCCATCAACAATAAGAGAAAAATCTGCAAGCAAATATGCAGCACGATCAATTTGAATCGTCAAAGTGCTACTCATTCAAAAACAGAACCGGTACCGTCAGAAGATAGCATACCGGAAGATATAACCTTCGACGACATCCCATTTGTGAGCTCAATGGCTCAGGAAAACGACAAAGAGAATTCCTCTAACTTATCGGAGTTGGCAATAGACAAGAAGATTGCAATTGAGTTGAAAAATTGTAACGTCACTTTCAACTTTACTAACAAATAGGCTGCTCAAGAAAGAGTATTTACGATAATTCGTCATTGTTGAAAACCAAGTTTGTTTTTTTTTCTCATTTTCGTGACTTTTTGTTTTCAATTCCAAAGTTTAATATTGGAAAGAGTCTCGTCTTAAACAGTACAAAACGTGCTATATTGTTCTTTTTTTTTGTTTGATTTGTTTTTGGTAAAAACTACAGACTCGAAAACAGGCTAAAAGTGCCATTTTGTTTATCACTCTTTTATTTTTATTTTTCGGTTTAAACTACAGAGTATAAAAATGACTTGAAAAATCATAACGTGACTGACAACTTCACTAAAATATAGGCTGATGAATACAGAGTATTTTTACGTTGCAATTTCTTTTTTTTATTTTCGTTTTGTCCCTTTTTCGCGTGAACTGCGAACTAAAAAAAGGGTTAAAGTGCCATTTGTTTAGTCATCTTATTTTCCTCACTGTATTTTGAACTCCAGACTAAAAGATATTTTTAAAACTGTCGATAATAAGGAATGAAGGATAATAAGAGTAAGCTTCAAAAACCATAGTCAATTAAGATAACAAAACTTGAAATTATATTAATGATAATATATGATTGTTACAAAATAGAAAAAGATAAATGTTTGAAGGTTACTAGTATACGGCGATGAGAATATTATTATATATAATATTGTGATACTAAGTTAAAAAAATGAATAAATGTTTCCAGTGTACTAGTTAATGGATTCGTTAATTCTTCAATAAATTTTTGTTTTTCTTTCCACTCGGGGGGCTCCGCCCCCTGGACCCC